>CAXITT010000163.1:375853-388295 GCA_964033795.1 Lymnaea stagnalis | reverse complement strand
TATTCCAATTAGGGCTGGGGACCCTAAATTCAATTTATTTTCTTAAATGAGCTTCATCAATATAATTTATAACGGAGATATCAACACTACCGACCTTGAACAAATTACACATTTGTAGTAAAGCAGAGAAAACACGTTTTTACATTTTTAGTTTAAAGAGTGTTTTTGTTATTTGTATAAATCAGCTTGAATTTTGTGACGTACTTTAGAATCGGATATGACATCGAAATAACGTTGTTTTTTTTTCAACTAAGAGTATTTCTTGAATAGAGTCTTATATTTTCGGAGTTGTTTTGTGTTATGTAAATACATTTTATATGAATCGATGGTTTCTCAAGTAATTAAATAACACACTTGACAACGTAGGTATTGAACTATGGTCATTTTTTACCGCTGGAATTTACGATTTATAAATTAATGGGAAACTATACAACTGGAAATCTCCTGCCAACAATGAACGTACCTATTGTGCAAGGTTTTCATGTAAAAAGATGGGAGATCCTAACGTGTGAAAATTATGAACGGTAGGAATATTGTAAATTAATTGAATCAAAAACAAACAGCGATATTTCATTTTGTTTGTGACCTAACAAGTTGTGATAATTGTGAAATACCATTGCTAATAACAGATGTCAAAAAGCAATAATTTCGCTTTCAAATCAATTATGCCACACTAACAAAAAGTTTTGGGTCAATCTAAACCTCAAACACGAAAGGAAAAGTAATCCCGATCTTTCGAAACAGTTGAGCAACGGAAAGCAAGACTAGAATCCACTCGAGTACGCAATGCTCAATACCGTTCACCTGAAACAGTCGAGCAACAGAAACCAAGAATCAAAACTGGCCGAGTAAGCAATGCTGAAACCCGTTTGTCTGAATCATTCGAGCAGCGAGAAACAAGACTGGATTCCGATAGAGTACACACTGCTCGATCCAGACGAACACTGCACGCTGAATTAAATTTTAGTACATTCAATTACGATGCTAATTTTGATTACAGTCTTAATCCGAGTGTGGTTATTGAAAAAATAGATCAATTATGCGTGTATTGCAGTGCCCTCAAATTTAAAAACAAAACACCGGGAATTTGCTGCGCGGATGGGAAAATGAAATTGCCAGAATTTTATTCACCATTGGAACCATTATCAACGTTGGAATCAGGTGAAAAAGCCAATCGAAACATTTCTCGGCAAACATACGCAAGTGCAATTCATTTTTCCAAATGACATCGTTGGGTGCAACAAATATCGTGCGCGAGAATTACATGCCAACATTTTAAGTAAGGCCAAATTTACCATCGCGTTGGATCTCTGATGCCAATGCCAAACACAGATCACAAATGTCTTCAAATGATTTCATGGGGAATACTGATGAACAAATCGATCAACGTTTTCATATCAATACGGGCACAAAACGAGAAATCGTCGCTGCAATGCAAACGTTATTTTTGCAACACAACGAATTAATTTAATTGTATAGAATTGCACTTGAAAAGATGCCGACTGATGAATACAAAGTCATACCGGTAATTAGAGCAGACTAAACACCTGTCGGCCAACATGAAAGACAATACAATGCACCAACAATTGATGAACTGGCGATCATTATATTTGGCAAAGAATTTAACTCCCGTGATATAGTTCTTCATCGCAGAAGTGGGGATGTTCAGCGAGTCTCAGAAACTCATCGCTCATACGATTGATTGCAATATCCTATTTACTTTGACAAGGAGAAGATGGATATCATTTTGACATCAAATTGAGAAATCTCTAACAGCATTGTATTCACTGTTCCAAGCGTGTAATGACGGTCGGTGGGGCCTAAACTGTGCCCAAACCTGCAAGGCTAACTGTTACAACGAATCATGCAATAAACAAAAGGGAGTGTGTGCTTATTGATGTAACGGCTACCGTAATCCTCCATATTGTGACGCTGGCACTTTTGTTTACGTTTGTCCATTTTATATATTTGGGCAATATGATCTTTTTGAGGACCTTCGTTTTATATAAATGACAATAATTAAAGGTATTTCTTTAAGCAATTACATGTTTGGAAAATCTAATTTGTAAGATAAGATAAGATTCTTTTATGGGTCCCAATAAATGATTTTTTTTTTGGATTGCACTATACATTTTTCAGCACATAAATAAAACAATTTGAAGGCAAGATATTTATATTAAATGATCTCAAACAGCCATTCAGTGAGTTCTCTAAGCCAAATATGGGACTTAGTTTTCATGAAGATGTGTGACTTCAGAGGCAGCACGCTGGTAAATTCATGCAGATTGGCGAACACAAGAATGTTTATATCTTTCAGTCCTCGCCCTGATGGAACGAATTTTTCCAGAATGGCCAGATCACAAGTATCTGTGATGAAGAGGGTGGGTTGTATCATCCAAAATGTGTCTAGTTTTAAAAAAAAAACTAATCTTTCTTCAAATAGTTCTTCAAGTGAAGGATGTTTAGTTTGTGTTATATTCCTAGCTTTCTTGATTAGTTGGTTTATGCGGTGTTTAATATCAGGCGTTTAATTCCCACACCAGCAGGAAATACTGAAATTAGGTGACGCACGCTATTTAGTTCTGACAGTCGTTATTTTATCAATTGCACAAATAAAATTTATAAAAAAAGGAACTAATTATTGCAGTGTCCACACATAAATATACTTTGGAGGCAAACTTATCAGATTAAGTATAAATTTTGCAAAATATCTCTTAATGTGCTCGGTAATCAGTTTAGTTAATAGAATATCATTAATTTATAATAGTTTCTATGTTCTTTTTTGTTTGAAAGTGGGGTGTGGATTTATAACATTGACTAAATTATTTATCAGGGCTTTATTACTGGGATGGAGGGGAAAAAGCACAAGAACGTTAAACAAGTTGATTAACAGATTTTTCTGCGTATGCTTTTCGTATTTTTAAATTGAAAACTGATGAACTGATTTCTAAAATATATATGATACCTTTTTTTCGGCGCATCCACACTTTTGTAAATCTGTTTGACCATGCCATAACTGCTGCTTGTTTACATAATGTGCTTGATCAGTTTAAAGTAAGCACCCCCGATCTAGCAATAGTTTAAATATCCTTTTTTTGTTTAACGTCTCGTCATTTTCAGAATGTTTCCCGGGAATGTGGGGAGTAAACTGCACAACTCCATGTGACCACTGCTTCAATAAATCATGTGACCACATCAACGGAAAGTGCACGATTGGCTGTGAAGCGGGGTACAGTGGTTTCCCAGATTGCTTTGCGAGTACGTCTAAGTGATTGATTTCTGTGGTGTTTTTTTTAAATATGTATAAACATATTTTCAATATTTGTGAACGTGTATGTCTAGTTATATGCCCTTGATAGAGGATTTGAAACGATCTCAAATAACAGCAATTTTGATATCATGGCCTTATTCAATAGCATGTGTTTTATGAGGTTTTAACCATTGACATGATTTCCAATCAAACAGATTGCCATGATGGTTATTACGGTATCGAATGCTCCTTTCAATGCTCACAGAACTGCCAGGATGGACACTGCAACTCTACCACAGGGATATGTTTACATTGTCCACAAGGATATCAAGGCCAACTATGCGATGTTGGTAAGAAGAGGATACCGCGTTAAAATCGAATACTGTCTTATATTATTCAAACATAATATGGAAAAACATAATCAGTATCTTGTACATGTGTAATGGTTTATTTCTTTCAAGTGATTAACTATACTACATACATTTTAACTTTAATTATGGTGGTCATTATTTTGTTTCAATCTTTTCCAGAGGACATGGACGCTAAATACTATAATATGTTAATTGGGCTTGGGACTGCACTAGGTGTCTCCTGTGCAGTGACTATCTCCCTTCTCATTGTGATATGTGTGTTTATACGTAGAGGGCGACAACTGTCCACAAATAAAAACAGAGAAAACCATTATGATAGTATAAAGGCAGGAAATGAGTATAGCAATGAGTACCAAACCTATGAAAACCCAAGTAAATACTTTGTTCTTTGTTTTAATCATTGTATTTATCAACTGTTTATAAAACATTAGAATTACAAGGATAGTTTTTTTCAAAATTGTTCTCTGTTACATTTTGAAGCCAACTAATTAATTTAATTTTTCATTATAAATTGGAGCGATAAATTAGGATTTGTATAATTGCTTTACATTATTGCAGTAAATTTAACCCCCCACCCCCTAAAAGGAAATTTAAAAAATTAAATTCTTCACAGCATTTTTTTTTTTAAAATTTGGTTTCCATAGAGTTAAGTCAGCATAATTTACACGTATATTTTTATGAAGGGCTTAGTCTATGTTATTTTAAACTTTTCACAACGCATTATTTCGCATTATGACTAAAAGTATAATCATTACAATCAGTTAAAGTCAGGCGTCTTCAGGTAACACTATCTGCAGCTGCATATACTTATCATGGAATATTTCTACTAAAAGATTAAAATAACTTAGTAATAAATATACATAATGTTTTAATTTTTAAAAAATGATAAGATAAAACAGTGCTTTACATTCCCCCCCCCCCCAACTTCATGTTTGTAAAGTTGCTAACTCTTATTTTTTTTTAACAGGTCATTATCAAAATGTGCAAACCAGAAATAGAAAAAGTGGGCAGTCAAATGTGGAGTTACATCATGTCTATAACAATGAAGTTGAGCAGTCAAATGTGGAGTTACATCATGTCTATAACAATTAAGACAATGAAGACAAGTTTGCAAACAATGACTATGAAACCATCGGAATATAGATCATACATTTATTCTGATGAAAATATACTCATTGTTATAATTACTGGGCTAAACATTTATTAAATTTACATTGATATTGATTTGAAGCTGTAAAAATAATATACTTTTGCTCATGGAATGTAAATAGTTGAATCTCCACTACAATACTAGTTTATAATCAAGATTTTTTATAAAAACTTTACCATATTTTAAATGAATATTGTAGAATCTTTACTTTATTTAGTTATTTTCCTGTTAAAATTTTTATTTGATAGAAATTATGTTTTGCTGTATATGATTGTCTTGGAAATATTGGGCATAATATCAGAACGTGCTTGTTATCGAATACACTGTTTTATGTAGCTTAATTTCAATTTTATTTACAATTTGACAGTACTGTTTTTGCTGAATCTTTGCACAAATGTGTGTTTTTTTATCGCTATACTGTACCATTATCGCGTGTGTTAAAAATGTAGGCCTATTCATTCTTTGGTGTGTTTGTATCTTTAGTTATATAATTCCATATAATTCAATTAAATCAGGCAGATCTTCTCAATAATGTTATGCAAACTTACGTCAAATAATAGTTAGTTTATGAAGTTACATTTTAATGATATTCAAGATCATCCATTATAATCAATGTGAATTCTCATCAACGCTATATCTCCCTTAGCATACCATGGCAATTTTACTTTTTATCAAATTATAATTTTGTAATAAGCGTATGTCCTAAAAACGAATGATGTATGTAATTTTATATTTGTAAATGTTAGTGTGTCCTTAATTTTATTTCGCCTCAGCTTTATCCATTAAATTGTTATCCTTCTCTTAGCACCCATCCGTACATCTAAAGATTGAATCATATAGTGAGATCCCTGTAAAATACAAAGTCTTTTTGATATTTTTGTTATGAAAACTAATTATTCCCATCTCCCGATGAAACAACGTATGCACGAACGAGAAGTTCCGATGGTCCATACAACATGGAAACATTTACGTCGCATGACTTGTTGGCAGTAATACTGTGTACAATAAAATACCCCAAGCCGGAAAAAAACACACGAAAAGCTACTCTCTTTAATTATGTAGGTTGTAGCAACAAAGCAGAAGATTAATGTAAAGTGCGTTTTCCTACTTATATGTCAGTCGCAATCAGAGCTTAATTAAATTTATCCCAAAAAGCCTGCAACTGTGTAAATATATTTTCTGACATTTCTTGGCTTTTAGCTTAATTTCGAGGAAGAATGGTGTGTCCTGGCATTGACAAATTGACCAAAAAACAAAAGAAACAGCAAAATGTACGCCATGTATGTAATGGATAACTTGATTTTTCTTGATGAAGTGTTAAAATAAAGTAAACTTGTAACATCAATAGAGATTGTTCATGCGTGCATATTATTTTATGCAATGCTAAAGTTCAAAATGATATTCATGAAAAAACTTACAATGTATCATAAAATAGCATTGCTAAACAGACAAAAGCGTTATATATTAAAATATATCTGGATATTTTTTTATAGTGTCTTTTTGTGTCGTTATTGATTTTGATTAAAAGATAGACAAGAAAAGATACAATTTAAATATTTTTAATAAGGAAACATAAAATATTTGAATTTAAATCTTTTCATTAATTTGTAACGATTTAGTATTTTGATAAAACTTTATTACAAATGTTTACAAGCGATTTGACATTCAAATTAATTTTAAATATTTAATTATTTTTTTTAAATGCTTGGGAAAAAAATCAAGTCTATGCTTAGTTTGATATGATTCCCAAAAATAATTTAAAAAATATGTAAATGCAGGGTCAAGCCAACACAATCAGACAGTCCTACGCTCTACCTGTGGATCTTGAAACAATAGGCCTACAATAAATAGTCCAACGCCTTTCCTTGCGGCTTTTAAACAAAAGGCATAGAAACAGTCCTTCAGCCAGTCCAACAGACATTTTTCAAGACAGTCCTACTCCATACCCATGTTCCTTTATTTATTTATATAATATTCGCCTTCCCCGTAAAGAAAATATTGAAACTTTTCATCTGAGTTCATCCGTCACGCATGACGTTCGTTGCGTGACAGCTATTTTTCATTCAGTATTTTTAAAATAAAACATGTTGAGTAGGGGAGGGCCAATTGTGAAATGGGCGCTGTGCACACTAAGGCTTACTATGTATATAATGGATTTTAAGCAATTAAACTCACGTTTGTAAAATAATGAGCACTGAGAATTTTTGGACGCATGTTAGGGGTCAACCAGGTTTCCCCTACCGTATTTTCTATATACCATATTTTATATTTCTAGACATTAGAATTAGGAAAGCAGAATTATTTTTTTGAAAAGCAAAAAGATGTCAATAAGATGAATACTTATTTTGGCCATCGTAATGAAGAAACTTTAAGCTGTACTATAATGGGATGGGTGTTAAATTGTGACAGGAAAGAGAAATGAATTTATTATAATATATCTTATCAGGACGCAGAAAAAAAAAACTATTTGGCGTCGATAGTTGGAGAGAGGTATGGAAGACTGCAAGAGAACTAGTGGCGTAGGAAGGGGTGCGGAAGGAGTGGTCCTCCCAGGGCAAATTTTATTTGTTTACATGGTAAGCGGCATTTTCGCCGAGATAAAGAAGGTTTTTTTAGGGGCAGTAAGTGGATGCATAAATCTTGACCTACATTAGCTGCATAACCCTAGCTATGGAATTTAAGTGACCGGAAGTCGTGGGACGATAGTGTTTACAGTCTACTGTCTAAGTTACATTGAGACGTAGAGAAGTGAAAAAGAAGAAGAAGATATCGTTTGAGAACAATCGTTAAAGAAAATTTTAAAAACGGTTTATGCTCCATGCAGGTGTTCAACTGATCTATGTTTTATATACCCCTTAGTGTTCACAGCACACTTTGGCATACTAGTTAATATGGCGTTACTACTGACCTATATTTATTGAGCCGTGTTAAACGTGTTAAGCGTTATCCTTTTAATAATACACATTTGTTTAACATTTCCTTGTTAAAGAAATTTCATTCAAGCAGTATGTCCTTGTTCGTGGCCGCTGGGTTTAAAGGATTCTCAATTATTTCTGGCACGGACTGAATTCATTCTGAACATTATTCTATGGGCTTTTAAAAAAATCCTAAATAAAAAAAATTATGAAAGTATACATTTGTTAAAGCAACGAAAACATGCAAAGACTGTCTTTTAAAGTTGTATGAGTTTATTGTGAACAACGAAATAATTAGCATTTATCTAATGAACTTTAATAAATATAGGAATGTGACAAATGATCGAACTGGTCAACTGTAGATTGTGATATTTCCAGGAAATGCATATATTTCGGGCTATATTTATTTACCTTAATTCCTCGATTTTGTATTGTACATTTAACAAAAATTTCAAGAATTTATTTTATTTTTTATTTTTTTTTAAAGCCACTTGTTTATACTATTCAAATTTTATAGTTAAATTTTGTCATAAATCTCTTAGGCAAAAGATGTGTTTAAGTCATCATAAAAAGGGGAGGGGATGTAAGTTAAGTTATTGTTGTGCTACTCTAATGTAATTTCAAGTGTTGCCTGATAATATTTGAGAGAACCTAAAGTTGCTTATTTCTGAAAAAAAATTGTAGCATAGCCAGCTGAATAGAGACGCTGCACATATTTATCACGGTCCACAGATTCGAAGACGTGGTATTACCCGCTAAGGTGTTTATACTTCCTCTTGGTGTTGTCAAACTTAAACTGTCATATTTTCATCTGCAGGATACGTTTTCAAAAAATTTCGAACGCTTTCAATTTGTTTGATTCTCGAGAGAAACCAAATAGAAAATATTTTTAGACTATAGAAAATGCGTTAGCCTCTTTTTTTTAATTCTACAAAGCCTTTTGGGTCGTGAAGATGTATAATATACATTTATTCATTATCGTGGTTACGCTGGCTATCCGGTTGTCTTTGGTAGGCGCTCAAGGTAAGTGATTTTACTTTCAATTTTTTAAATAATATTTTTAGTTTTATCATCGCTATTTAGTTTTTTAAACGTATTTCTGACAGTAGCTAATGTTTATATATAAGGGAAGGGTTTGAAAAACTAACGTCTTTTGGTGACAGCAATGTTGAATTAATAAATTAAGAAGTACCATTGCAGCTAATTGGGTCATTCAAAAGGCTATCAATATGTGCAAAAGGAAGTCTTTTTATGTTTAAAATAAATGATAATTTAAAGGCCGATTCAACTCAAAATAAAGAAAATTGGTATTTATTCTTAATGTCAGAGAATTATCTGTTTAGTATTGTCTCTCATGGTATCACAACCAATTCACCAAAACACTGTATCGTCCAGTTCACGCTATCAGTTAATTCACTTAATCACAACATAGATCAGTCGTCATGTACACTGCACTCAAATTCCAGTTAAGACAAGACAGCAATACTACTTAAAATAAGCCCAACAGAACTCAGCAACACACAAGATCCTACATCGTGAATATCATCCAGCTTATCTGCACGCCATCGTTCCACACAAAGACAAATACACTAACACGTCATTTCCCGTTACCCAAAAACATCACAAACATCTCAACACAATAGAAACAGCTGCACATATACTCCCTACATTAAACATATTTTCCATATTAAACATTCAAGACCCTAAATCTAGTTCACAAGACACTTATTATGGTGAACATCATTTACTGTAACCTCAAACTCACAACAGTGATTCTCATACCCTTGACAAAGTGGACGTTTTAAAAACAAAGATATCCTCTCCAGTTCTTTTGCCCTTGACATTTAAATATATATTTATCTCTTAGAGTTAAAATGTCATTCCATAATCTTCAAAATATCCCAAGTGGGGTTTTGGCCCACGTTAAAAACACTGCTGGATCCCAAATATTAACTCAAGTAATTGTGATTAAATATGATACATTTTTATTATATTTATTATAATTCATTTTAAAAGAATGTAATAAACTAGCCATAATTTATAATAATGCCGCTAAAATAGGCATTTCAAAGAAAAATACAAAATAAGACTTACACAGATCGCCACAGATGACATGAGAACTATCCTCCATGTCTCTCTGTTTTCTTCACTTCGCACAGCACCCATCCACTGTTTGATGTTATCTTCCCATCTTTTTCTCTCTCTTCCCTTCCTCTATTTCTCCCTCCTCTCGTTGTGCCCTGCATGATTTCTTTTGGCGAGCCCTTGTTTTCTAAAATGCGTTCTAAATTATTGTAAATTGCACTATATTTACTAAAAAAAAGATAAAATAATATCACATGTAAGAATACTTAACGTGTTTCTTAAGAAAATATGGTTTTGTAAGTGGTCGGTAACGTTGAGGCTGGGAAGAGCCTTGCCTCGCAAGATTATCAGCTTTCGTGTGTTGGGATCCCCGCGTGTCCTGGGGATCCATTGAAGTACAAAGCCTAGCTCGCTCTCATAATATAAATGAAAGGACTGCTTTCAAGCTTAGTAAATGAATGAAATAGCGAAACGAGGTATGTGGAAGCTTGAAATAAGATAACATCAGTAGGATATTATTTTTGATGTTTCTCTGTTTCCCTATATTTCATCTATTTTCTTTTTATTGTGTGTTGATGTATCCCTGGATATTCTGGTCCATTAGTATTGTGGACTTCATTTTTCACAGTGTCAATATTTATATTCTCACGCTTCCTGTGTTCCCACTTCCGGAGACACGAATGGATACTGCTTTAGTTGTCTACTGTGCTCTTTTCTTTGTTATATTTTTATTTCTATTGTTGGCTGAGGAAGGCTTTATGCCGAAAGTCCTTTTTTTTGGTCCTGTTTTCTTATTTCAAGCTTCCACATACCTCATTTCGCTATTTCATTCATTCGCTCTCATAAACAGCCAATGCCTTTTCTGAAAGCATGCCTGGGGGGCAAGTTAATAAAATTCTTAGGGGGATCGGTTTATGGTCACATCCCCCATCATCAAAGACTATCAGACTGAGCTTGGACACGAGGTTCGCTGAAATTAGCGTCAGATACGGTCGAGACTCCATAGTGTGTCCAGTATAATAATAGAGTGAGCACACTATTCTCGTCTTGCAGTCAGTTGTGATTCGTAGTGAGGAACAGATCCTCCATGTAACTATCGGATGTGTTACGGTCTGCATAGCCTCAGTCTGGTTATTGGGCGTTTAATTCCCTCGCTATAAATTTCCGTTAGGAATTTAGGCTATCAGGGATAGGAAGACTGATAGCTTTGAAGGACTCATTGTAATTACTGTTGATGTCAAAGAACAGGTCTTTCTTAAAGACTCTTATGGTTAGGATGTCAGAGCCTTGGCAAGACTTCACCCAAATCAGTTCCATCGCAAGTTCATTTTTGACTGCTGTGGCAAGCCCTCTACATTGTTTGCACTTACAATCGTACAGGGAGTAATGTGATACGTCTTACCTTTCATTAGCGTCTGGAAGAGCGCTGCGTCGACATTACTCTCTTTGAGTAGCTTTGTAATCTCCCCTCCATTTTGGCCGATACCACATACATTTAGTTGTATAACTGAGAGGTACCTAAGTGGGGGGGGACCTTCGGCTCCACGCATGCCACGTTCAGTAGCTATGTCCTCAGCCAACCTGTCTCCCGACATTGATGAAAGAGGCTTCTGGATTTCTAACCCAGAGAGGTATTCTCGTTCCCCGCTAGCCCGTTGGGACCTTCGGCTCCACGCATGCCACGTTCAGTAGCTATGTCCTCAGCCAACCTGTCTCCCGACATTGATGAAAGAGGCTTCTGGATTTCTAACCCAGAGAGGTATTCTCGTTCCCCGCTAGCCCGTCCCTGGACACCAGTGAAGAAGGCAGTGACTGAGTTGTCATCTCAACGTTTTGAAGTCTAATTGTACTTGCCATACAGTATTGTAAGACTGGAAAGAACGCTTCCCCCTGAGAGACTAATTTTGCGTCGCTAGTCCCCTTTCCCTAGGGGTCTTTCGGTCTTGACATTTGACGTTTAGCTGGGTTTTTTTAGTTTCGAGTGCTCGGGTCCACCTTACTCGTCTGCCACGCTGCGGAAAGGCAAAACCCTCGTGGACACCACCAGGTCACCCTGTTGGCGCTCGCTTTCTCACATACTGAGTGCAGCAATGCCCTGGTTCGTCGAGATAGACGATCATACGAAGCATTTGAAATAGCCATATAGAAATTTTCAAGTCACATCTTTCCACAAAGCCCTGGATCACTTGGCTATTGGTATTCTAACATTTTATTATTAGGATATTATTTTTAACATTTGTTTGCTTATTGTGGTATGTTGGGTTCTTTGGATTAGACCTAGAGTTGTTATGGTAGAAATGGTGAAGATGGTATGTCCTCACCAGCATCTGAGTGATTACAAAACAGTATTCATTGTAACAGTCTTGATGATTGATGGAGCTTGGTCCCAAAATCTAAATAGCAGTGTTGTATACCATTGCTCAGAGTGATGCCCATTTAAAAAAAAAATATATATTTTAAAAAAATATGGAGGTAGACGTAACTGCAGAGCACAGACAATATATTTCTTCTTCCCTGGTCTTATTAACTTTGTGCTGTTCAAAAGATTGTGATCGAGTTTCCATGTGCATTTCGTATTTTTTCTTTGTTTTTAATTAAAGTGTCATCTAAGAGCTGATATGAAGATTGTCTGCCCAACAGTCTGGAGAACTTTTAACATTTGTTACACAAA
>CAXITT010000163.1:260756-355818 GCA_964033795.1 Lymnaea stagnalis | reverse complement strand
AAAAAAAAAAAACATTTAATTATTTTTTATGAATTTGTATATAACTAAAACCTTTCATTTCATTTTTTATTTCTATTTCTTATGTTTATTATTTTCTCACGTTCTGCTCCAAACTCAAATTTAATTGTTCTTTATCTAACTCTATCTTACTTTTTATCGTTCTTTCTCACTTTTTCTCTCTCAATCTCAATCATTTCTCACTGACTATTTTTTCTCTATTTGTCGCTCTCTCTCTCTCGCTGTCTCACTCTCTTTTGCTGTCTTTCTCTCTCTCTCTCTTTATTTTTTCTCTCCCTCTCTACCTTACTAATAAAAATCCTTTGCAATCGAAGTCATTTATAATGCATTTTTTGGTTTAAATTGTAAACATAATTTCGAAATAAAATAATTCAGAATGCAATTCTGCAAGATGGGGCCTTAATTGTAGCAAGAGCTGTAATGAGAGTTGTTTCACATCGAAATGTGACAGACTGAGTGGCATGTGTACCCTTGGATGTGATGGATACAACAACCCACCAATTTGCACCATTGGTAATGCAAATTATTGCGATTTATAATTTACTAAAAAAGTAGTATTTTATTTTTTTTTGTCTTATGAAATATTCTGTTATTTATCTGCGCCCAATAAATACAAAAAGTTGTTAACATTAAGCAAATTTTGCTTCAAGATTGTACACCAGGAACATGGGGTAAAAACTGCACGTCAGTGTGTAGTAGTCATTGCACCAACAAGTCTTGTGACAGACACAATTGGAAACATGATCAGGGTTGTAATGGATATGACGACTTTCCAGGCTGCAATAGAAGTTAGAAGTGACATTAAGTTACTTTATAGAGTTATATTTGCATAAATTTATTTTTCACTAAACAGTGCCTTCCCTTTGTACAGGCAAAGCAGTCAAATCTTTGAAATGCTAAAGTCTGTCCAATTTAATGTTTTTTGTACTTTTGATGAAGAATTTTACATGGATAATGAAAAGTGGAAACGCAAAAAATGTTGAGCACAAGAATTAAGTTGTCAAACATATGTAAGTTACTTTAACATTGAAAGGAAAAAAGAAAACAAAAATCGTTTGCCGTAATTCTTAGCAAATGTAAAAGACAAGATAACTGAAGATAGATTTCAAAATTAACTGGCCAATATTTATTACTTCCAAGTTCATCAGTCTTTTGCTGAACAAGTAAAACATATAAATTTCATTATCTTTAGAATGTCCTGCTACAATGTGGGGCCTCAACTGTACGAGAAACTGCAGCGAAAACTGCTCAGAATCGTCGTGTGACAAACAATCTGGACAATGTGATAAAGGATGTAATGGATACAGTAATCCACCAATTTGTAACACTGGTGAGTTTGTAAATGTCTGTTAAGTTGAGAACATGTTTAGGTATTTTAAGTTAGCATTTACACATTTCTATCTAAAAAAATTAAATGCTTTGATAAAAAAGAGGAAAAAAAATTCTTTAATACGCAAAGTTGTACACTATGCTTTCACTCATTAGATTTTTAAAAAAAATAACACGTAATTAATTTGTATGATATTTTATATCACTAATACCTTCTTTTCTCTTTTCATCTATATCTCTTATGGTGCTCCTTTTCACACGTTCTGCTCCAATCTATAATTTACCTTCTTTTCCTCGCATTCTATCTCACTCTTTCTTACTCTCTTTTCTTTTTTCTCTCTCAATATCTATCATTTCTCAATACACTTTCTTTCTGTCTCCTTTTCTCTCTCTCTCTCTCTCCACCCCCTCTCTCTCTCTCTCTCTCTCTCTCTCTATCCATCTCTCTGTATGTCTCTATATCTATCTTGCTGAAAAAGCAATTGCAACCAAAGTAATTTATAATGCAATTTTATTTTTAAATTTTAAACATTAATTTCTAATAAAATAATTCAGAATGCAATTCTACAAAATGGGGCTCCAATTGTAGCAACAGCTGTAATGAGAGTTGTTACATTTCGAAATGTGACAGACTGAGTGGCTTGTGTACCCAGGGATGTGAAGGATACAACAACCCACCAAATTGCACCATTGGTAACTAAAATTATTGAGATTTATAATTTACTTTTTTTTTTTTTTGTCCCATAAAATATTATGTTTATTTATCTACGCCCAATAAATACAAATAATTGTGAATGTTAAGCAATTTTTACTTCCAGAATGTACACCAGGAACATGGGGTAAAAACTGCACGTCCGTGTGTAGTAGTCATTGCAGTAACACGTCTTGTGACAGACACAGTGGGATGTGTGATCAAGGTTGTAATGGATATGACGACTTTCCTGACTGCAATAAAAGTAAGAAGAGACATTCAGTATTTTTGTAGAATTATATTTGCATAAAATTTTATTTTGACTGAACATTGCCATCCTTTTGTACAGGCACACATCAAATGCCTTGAGTGTCAAAGTCTAGGCAGTTTAATGTTTTTTGCACTTTTGATGTCAAATTTTACATGATAAATTAAAAGTTGAAACGCAATAATATTTTAAGCATTAGTATTAAGTTGTCAAACATATTTTTAAGTTAATTTAAAATTTTCAAGGCAAAAAACAAACAAAACAAAACAAACATTACACTGCAAATCTTCGCAAATATATCAAAAAAGATAACTGACAATAGATTTCAAAATTAACTGGCCTATATTTAGGATTTCTAAGTTCATCGATCCATGTGGAAACAAGTAAAAAATATGTTTTTAGATATTTGTTTCATTATCTAAAGAATGTCCTCCTACAACGTGGGGCCTCAACTGTACGAAAAACTGCAGCGAAAACTGCTTAGAATCGTCATGTGACAAACAATCTGGACAGTGTGATGACGGATGTAATGAATACAGTAATCCACCTTTTTGTAACACTGGTGAGTTCGTAAATGTGTTCTAAGTTGTTAACAGGTATAAGTTAAAATTTGATAAGCACACATTTCTAGCTAAACAATTTAATGCAGGAAACATTTTTTTGTAAAATTCTCTTTGACATGTAAAGTTGTACAAACATTTTTAAAATGTAGATTTTGTATAAACAATTAACAAAACGTCACGATTGTGCATGTAACTTTACATCACTCACGCACACTTTTCGTTTCTATTTTTCAATCCATGTCTTATGTTTATCCTTTTCTCATGTTCTGCTCCAATCTCTAATTTACTTTCTCTTTCGCTCTACCCCATCTCACTCTTTCTCCCTCTCTATTGCTCCTACTCTTTCAATTTTCTCTCCCAATCCCTATCAATTTCTCACTCACTTTTTTCTCTCCTTTCTGTTTTTCCCTCCATCTCTCTCTCTCTCTCTCGCTCTCTCTCTCTCTCTCTCTTTCTCTATATATATATATATATATATATATATATATATATATATATATATATATATATATATATATATATATTCTCTCTCTCTCTCTCTCTCTCTCTCTCTCTATATATATATATATATATATATATATATATATATATATATATATATATATATATATATATATATATATATATATATATATATATTTCTATCTTGCTGATGTATCCTTTACAATCAAAGTTCTTATAATCCATTTTTTTGTTTAAATGCTAAACACTAATTGCTAATAAAATAATTCAGAATGCAGTTATACAAAATGGGGCTCCAATTGTAGCAAGAGCAGTAATGAGAGTTATTACATATCGAAATGTGACAGACTGAGTGGCATTTGTACACAGGGATGTGATGGATACAACAACCCACCAAATTGTACTATTGCTAACGAAGATTATTGTGATTTATTATTTACTGAAAAAGGAATATTTTTATTCTTGTATATTTTTTGCCCCATGAAATATGTTTATTTATCTACGCCCAATGAATACAAATCGTTGTGAATATTAAGCAATTTTTGCATCCAGAATGTACACCAGGAACATGGGGTATAAACTGCACGTCTGTGTGTAGTAGTCATTGCAGTAACACGTCCTGTGACAGACACAGTGGGAAATGTGATCAAGGTTGTAATGGATATGACGACTTTCCTGACTGCAATAAAAGTAAGAAGTGACATTAAGTAACTTTATAGAGTTATATTTTCCTAAACTTTTTTGACTGAACATTTCTGTCCTTTTGTGCAGGCAAAGCAGTCAAATGCCAGAAGTGTAAAATTCTAGGCAGTTTAATGTTTTTTGTGCACTTTTCATGTCAATTTTTACATGATTAATTAAAAGTGAAAATGCAATAAAATTTTAAGCATTAGAATTAAGTTGTCAAACATGTCTGTGAAATAAATGAAAATTTTCAAGAAAAAAAAATCGTTCTGCCACACATTTATCATATAAGGATAACTGAAAATAAATTTCAAAATGAACTGGCAAATATTTAGGATGTCAAAGTTCATCGCTTTATGTCAGAACAATTAAAAATGTGTCTCTAGATATTTTTTCATGATCTTTAGCATGTCCTCTAATAACGTGGGGCCCCAACTGTACAAGAAACTGCAGCGAAAACTGCTCAGAATCGTCCTGTGACAAACAATCTGGAGAATGTGACAAAGGGTGTAATGGATATAGTAATCCACCATTTTGTAACATTGGTGAGTTTGTAAATGTCAGTTAAGTTGTAAACAAGTTTAAGAAATATAAATAAATATCACACATTTCTAGCTTTGAATGCGGGGAGAAAAAAGAAAAAAAACATTCTTCAACACGTAAGATATATCCAATTTTTTTAATCATTAGATTTTGAAAACATTAAGAAAACGTCATTATTTTGTATGAATCTTTATATCACTCATACCTTTCGTATATATTTTAATCTCCATGTCACATGTTTATCCTTTTGTCAGTTCTGCTTAAATCTCTAAATTACATTTTCTTTTTCTCACCCTTTCTGACTCTCTCTTACACTTTATCTCTCACTTTTGTCTCAATCTCTATTATTTCTCAATAGACTTTCTTTCTCTCTTCTTTTCTCCCCCTCTCTTTCTGTCTCTCTGTCTATCTTGCTGATAAAGCTATTACAATCGAAGTCTTTAATCAACCATTTTTATGTTTAAATTCTAAACATTAATTTCTAATAAAATAATTCAGAATGCAATTCTACAAAATGGGGCCTCAATTGTAGCGAGAGCTGCAATGAGAGATGTTACATGTCGACTTGTGACAGACTCAGTGGCAGGTGTACCCAGGGTTGTGATGGATACAGCAACCCACAAAATTGCACCATTGGTAACGCAAATTATTGTGCTTCATAATTTAATTAAAAAGTGTTATTTTTAGTCTTGTATATTTTTGTCCGACAAAATATGTGTTTATTTATCTACGCCCAGCGAATACAAATCGTTGTGAATATTAAGCAATTTTTGCTTTCAGAATGTACTCCAGGAACATGGGGTATAAACTGCACGTCCGCGTGTAGTAGTCATTGCGGTAACATATCTTGTGACGGACACAGTGGGAAGTGTGATCAAGGTTGTAATGGATATGACGACTTTCCTGACTGCAATAAAAGTAAGAAGTGAAATTCAGTAACTTTTTAGAGCTATATTTGCCTAATTTTTTAAAAAAATTTTTTGACTGAACAGCGCCGATCTTTTGTAGAGGAAAAGCATTCAAATGCCTTGAGTGTCAAAGTCTATGAAGTTTAATGTTTATTGCCCTTTTGATGACGAATTTTACAGGAATAATGAATAGTAAAAACGCAATAAACTTTTAGCATAAGAGTTAAGTTGTTAAACAAAAAATAAATTTGAAAGAAATTAGAAAAATCAATAATAAACAAATACATTTAGAAAAAATTTAGAGAGGATGCAATTATTTTTAACATTTTGAATATCAATTCCTATTTTCAAATGGATTGCACTTATTTTTTTAATTCAATTTTGAAAACGTTACCTTACATCCGACCACCAACCCCCCAAAAATCCTGGTTTCCTTAATAAGTGGATTACAATTAATTTAATTACATTTATAATTATACTTCCTTTGAAAAGACAGCTATCTTCAATATAGTCGTTATTTTAAATAAATGTCATTAAATTTTTTTTAAATATATTTTTTTATTGACAGCTTGTGATTTGGGAAAATGGGGAATCAATTGCAGCACAAATTGCAGTCAACACTGTTGGAATGTGTCATGTGACCATACAAGTGGTCACTGTGACAAAGGTTGTAACGGTTATAGTAATCCACCGGAATGTACAAATGGTATGTTTCTGAAGTAGACCATTGCCTAGCAGCCACATCTGAATTTGCTATATTTTACCTGTTCATAAAAATCTACAGTTTTCTAGGCAAATACAAATGCGCAAAAAAAAAAATCATGCATTCAAACTAAGATCATAAATAATGAAGGGAATACAAAGATAATAATTAATGTATATATTTACATCAAAAGGTCACACCATCTGATATTCTTAACAGGAATTGAAATAACCATTTTATTTTTTAATTTTGTTAATAGGAATTAATTTTAATATTTTCATGACAGACAAACCCTCAATAGCTTACCTGGAATAATAAAATTTCCAGATTTCATACTTACGAATGTTTTATTATATGAATAAATGAAAGGATTGATTTCAAGCTTAGTAAATGAATAAAATAATAAAACGATGTATGTGGAAGCGTGAAATAAGATAACAGGACAAAAAACAAGGACGTTTCGGCATAAAGCCTTCCTCAGCCAACAATAGAAATGAAAATATAAGAAAGAAAAGAGCATAGTAGACAACTCAAGAAGTATCCATTCGTGTCACCTGAAGTAGGAACACAGGAAGCGAGAGAATATAAATATTGAAACTTTGAAAAATGAAGTCCACTATAATAATGGACCAGAATATCCAGGGATACATCAACATACATCAATAAGAAAATAGATGAAATATAGGGAAACAGAGAAACATCAGTAGGATATTATTTGATTAATACCATATGGAGATATGGTGCCAAACAGCTGAATACATTTATTTTCCATTTTAACACTATCTGGTGTGTTACTGAATGAAATCAATGCCGTAATGGTTACATCCAAAGCACCTTTATGTTCTTTTTTGTTGAAATGAGAAGAGGCCGGGGAAGGTTTACATTGCTCAATATCCCTTGGCTGTTCAGTAAACCTATCAGCCAATCTTCTCCCAGTTTAATCTATTTAAATAGATTGGCATCTACGACACACAATCGCGTATATTAAATTACGGCTGACACAGGTGAAACCCTCTTTAATGGTAAAGGTACCTTTAGGGAGGCTAATGCTTTCA
The DNA here is from genome assembly GCA_964033795.1 of Lymnaea stagnalis. Classification (NCBI taxonomy): domain Eukaryota; kingdom Metazoa; phylum Mollusca; class Gastropoda; family Lymnaeidae; genus Lymnaea; species Lymnaea stagnalis. Next base: position 348,594 of record CAXITT010000163.1, on the reverse strand, counting down.
GTTTGGAGTGTAAAGAGACAAGTCCTGCAGCGACCTCTTAAGCATGGTTTAGTACCAACGTAAGACGGTTCAGATCGAAGGCGACTATGAACCAGAAGATCACCTAGATTTCTGTCCCGTCTAAAGACAATCAGTGGAGGGGATGAGAAAACCCTGTTGGTATCGGAGTCAGCAAGAAGTATGCTACGATTTTTTATGAATATTTTTGGCAGTTAAATTGTGAGAGTGGTAGGTTAGTATAAAATGGTACGATCTTCATTGTTGTTTGGGTGAGTTTTGAAAGCCTCTTTTCTTTTGATCGTGCTGATGCGATCTAGTTCCGAGACAAGAGTAGTTTCAGGATAGGATCTGGAGCGGAAAAATCCATCATTTCATCGGCTCTTTCTAGAAATTCCTCATCAATTGTGCAGAGACGCCGTAGTCTAAAAAGTTGTGAGAAAGGTATAGAGTCTTTGAATGATTTGGGGTATTATATGTGTTGGTTTTTTCACTTGAGCTCGAACAAGACCTTTTTAATGATTGGATTCGTGTTGGAGCTTATTATATGCGTGTGCATATGGCTAATAAAGCCAATAATGGCAGGATATGTTCTTGTGGCTTAGATGCAAGCCATTTATGGGGCATTGCCAAGTGAAGAGTTGAGCCGGCTTTTTCTGGCACTTTGTTTTTTTGCTCCAATTAAATTATTCTGTTGGCTTAATGGTAATTGGTTCCGCTTTCGCTGATTAGGTCATGTTTGGAGATATGAGGAAGGACGTATCCCAAAGATACTGCTGTATGGAGAGTTGGCAGAAGGGACAAGACAAATTGGACGACCGCGCCTGAGATTTATTGACGTTTGCAAACGAAGCATGAGGGAAGCGAATATTGAAACAAACGAATGGGAGTTCTTTGCCGAAAATCCCTCCAACTGGCGAACAGCAGTGTTTGAAGGAGTAAAAAAAGGTAGAAGATACTCGAAACGAGGCCCTTGAATCAAAAAGAACAATTCGGAAATCAAGAATTTACCGGGATTCAATATTCTCCTGCGAGAGATGCGGTTGTGATTGCCATTCTAGGATCGGCCTAGTGAGCCACTCGTCAAAGTGTAGAACTATTTTATAGCTACTCCATCGTCTCACGAAGACGGAAGGGTGACATATAATATAATTGGTTCCTCTGTGTAATTGTGAACAATATGACGCTGAATGCTTTGGTAATTACCAAGTATTACCCCCCTGCCCAACTTTTTTTCGTCCGGGGTTTTATTGAACGGATTCATTTATACTTTTAGGTTGTTTTTGAAACATTTATTTTGACCAGCACCAAACAGCCTTCCCTGCTCCAGCTCGCCACTAAATACTCTTAAGGCCATGCTGTTGTTTGACATTTCACCTGTCCCACACAGCGTAGCTGAAGCTAAAAACAGTAGTAAAGATGCTGGGAAGATAAGCCTGTGTTAGTACAGAAGTGTTGCAGACCTTGTCTTGCCATATAATGGTGAGGAGTTTTCTGAGGTTTGTCCTATGGAAGAAGGTTCAACCTCCATTCATGGCGTTGATAGACCGTCCTTGTTTCACGGGCATAGAGAAGTGTAGTGAACAAAGCCGCCTTGTAGTCTTTTATCTTAGTTGTAGCGCTGATACATCTCTTTGCAAAACAAATCTCTTAGGCATTGGATCTTGCAACATGAAGGTTGACCTCGTCATCAATGATTTCGCTTGGGGACAATTTTCAGTCAAGTTAAAAGAAGCTTCTTACTACTAGGGCCTAGTGCCATTTCCTTGAATGTTAGGCACATCATTAGGATTTCGAGGTTTGGCTGGTTCGGGATCTTAGTTTTTTTTTTTTTTTTGTTTTTTAAATTGTGAGATTTGTGTTTGTGAATTTATTGTTTTATTCAATCGTAATGTTTCCCTCTCTGGAGGCATCAGTCAGCAAGGCAGAACAAATAAGACTTAAAATTAAAAGAAGCTTCTTACTACTAGGGCCTAGTGCCATTTCCTTGAATGTTAGGCACATCATTAGGATTTCGAGGTTTGGCTGGTTCGGGATCTTAGTTTTTTTTTTTTTTTTGTTTTGTAAATTGTGAGATTTGTGTTTGTGAATTCATTGTATTATGCAATCGTAATGTTTCCCTCTCTGGAGGCATCAGTCAGCAAGGCAGAAAACATAAGACTTAAAAATGTTGGTGCCAGGACACAACCTTGTCTTGATGTCTTCAGCCACAGGGAATGGTTTACAAGTCTCTTCATTTTCGGAGACCATAGCCTTCAGTAAATAGGTTTATAAGGGCATGTCTTCAGGAAGAAAGAGCTGTTGGACTCTGTGATGCGCTTTTATTTCCACAGGTGGTGAGAGTACCGATTTAATCTCATTACCGTAAACTTCAGCACTCACACTATCATTTATACATAGACTGTGGCACAAATCACATGTGTGCATTGGATCCTTAACAATCATAAACTCAAATCGTTCTCCATTAGTACCCATATTTTTTTTAATAATAATCTATATGCTATAAAGAGTAAATATAACTGATTGTATTTTTATTTGTTTTATTAATATTATGGGGGAATTCCTAATAAACTTTATTTTAAAAAAATATATATTTTATTTAGATTGCTATGACGGCTTTTGGGGTTTGAACTGCACCGTGGCTTGTAGCTCTCACTGCTCAACTAAAACTTGTAATGGACAAACAAGTGAATGCCACAATGGCTGCAACGCCGGGTATTTGCCTCCGAAATGTGAACAAGGTTGGTTCAGCTTAAAACGTACGTTTTAAATATACATTTTACGAACATCAGGTGAGCCAGAAATTCCAACATACTGAAACCGGCTGGCTTAAACGCTCTCTTCTCTTATACACTTTTGGAATAGTACAGTCAAAAGCATCTTAAATAATGGCAGGCTTTGTTTGATCTGTGGTGAACCATTTAGAAAACCACCGTAACTTGTAAAGAATTATTTAAAAGAACCATGAATAACTTTTTTTTATGTCAATGTTAGCTCGTTATAAATAGTTGAGAAGAGTTTGTGTCCATTTACATATCGTATTAATTTTAATTAATAACATGATGTTTAATTTAAATGAGCCGCCTCCCTCCCCCACACACACACTAAAATATAATAATAATAAAATTAATAATCATTAAACACAAAGTGATTTTATAAATAATCCTTTTGGGCTATCTATAAAAATTATATTTTTAAACAATGCATTGAAAATTATATTTCATCAAATGCATATGTGTTTGCTTTTGTTTGTTTAAATTATGAAGTGTCTTGGCTCTTGACCTTGCCTAGTAAATTTCGTAATGCATTTATTTATTTATTTATTTATTTTAAAATTGATTTCTTTATGGATCTTTAAATATTTTAGATAATACATTTATTTTTCCAATCCTGCAGTAATTGTTGCGCAACAAAATAACGACCCACCTGTAGGAGCCATTGTTGGACCGATCATTGCCGCTATTATTATCTGTGCAGTAATCATTGCTGGTGTCATTCTTTGGAGGTAATAATAATGTAATCTTGGTAGTAGGTTACTGTGCACCTAATTTTTTTTTAAAAATTGGTATTACTTTTCTTTTCAAAAGAGTGATTGTTTAACACATCAAAGATAAGTGCATAATTTAGCTAAAAACACTGAACGCTGTGCGAACGCTTGCAGTGATTCTACAAATTATAATCCACGGATCGGCACTAGACTTTTAAGTTATTATGCTTCATTCACCTGTAACGCAAAGAGTTAAATGAAGGCTATAAGAAACAATAATTAGTCAATAAATGGAAGATTGCTGGACAAATGACTGTCCGGTCATTAGCACTAAATATTTTGAAAAACAGTGCCCTAGACAGCAGCATTTCAAATTTAATTTATTATTTCCTCTTTCTATTATAATATATATATATATATATATAAATATTTATATTTATATTACAACAGGAGACATGCAGCCCAAAACAAATCTAAGCACAACCCAGAAGGAGATCAAAGATTATCACAGTTTTATCAAATTAATGTTAATGAACTTGAGGACAATCACTCAGGTAATTTAAATTATCAAAGACCATTGAAAATGTGTGTTATCAATTTTATATAATTAGCATTTATCTTAAATTTGTACCCAAAATAGGCGATTTTTAAATATTATGATTTAATATAAAATCCAAATTAGGGGTACCTGGCGGTTGAAGCCGTTTCTTCTTTTTTTATTAATTTAAAATTTGTGAGCTCATTTATACAGTTTTACAAAATCCAAGTCACATACATCAGACATTATTATTGTAAGTATGAGTATAATAAGAGTCTACACACGTCTCGACGGTCCTATTTTTCCTGATAACCTAATCGATTAGATAATTATTTTTGAAAGTAGCGTGCAACCGGGATGTCCTTTTACGTGTTGGAAGACAATATATCGTATTAGCTATCAACATTTAATGCTCTGAACACGTTTGGTGCAAAAAAAGACCGTTACTGTTGTATTGACCCACTCCATACTTTCCCAGAACCCCACCGCAAGCGATAAGGTCGCGACCCTATCGAGCATAAAAGTAACCAAGAAATATATGCGTGTCCTGTCTTGGAAACCCAGCTATGACAAAATTAATTTCCTATTAGAATTGTGCCTTTATATTAGCTGGGCTGGTCATTGTTGAATGAAAGCAGCTTATGCTAGTGAAACGTAGTTGAACTAACGACATGAAGCAAAATATTGAACCACTTTCATAATAAGACAAGTCTCAGGACAATCCTAAATATCAAATGGCAGGGCAGAGTCCCAGACACCGACCTACCCGACCAGGCAGATTTTTTCTAGAAACTTAAGCACTTTCATTTGGTGGTACATATTGGGTGAAATTCAGACGACTGCTTATTATGTGAAGAGCTCGAGCATGCAAGGCGAATTTCTGGTGGAAAGGGGAAACGTTACAAAAACACCCTTAAAGTCTCACTTAAAAAGCGTTCGATATAAACACGGACACATGGGAATAATCGGCAAATCATCATCGTGGCGTCTCAGTGTACACAAAAACTCAAAAAACATGACGTCAACAAAATCGAGGAGGAAGAGAACAAAAGACTTGCCAGAAATACCCGGGTTAACTCTGCTCCTCGTGATGTCAGATCCATCCCCTACACTTACTTCACAGGAACATTTTGTGCCAGACTCGGCGCAATAAGCCATCTGCGCACCCACAGTCACGAATGTACGAGGATTAAGGTTGTCATAGTCGGTTTTGGCTGACGGATTATATATATATATATATATATATATATATGAGTATAAAATTATGTACATAAATAACGAGCGTTTTTAAAGAATGACATTTGTTTCTTATAATCTATATGGTTAATTTTCTTATTTGAAATTTATTGTTAAAATCTTAGAGTCGAATCCTCAAATTGAAAACACAAGGCTTTCAAGAAATGAAGGGATTTACAACAATGTTCAAATAACATCAATTGCCGTAAATGACCTGAACACATTTATGCATGCTCAAAACAAGAAATATTTTCAACAGCAATTTGAGGTAGTAGTTTTCAAATATCATGTTATTTATTTTTTATTTATTAACAATGAAGTACATGAATATTTAACTAAATAGTGATAACATGAAGTAATCAAATATAAATACAAGGAAGAAAACATTAATTGAATATTAAGGAAATCGTAATAATAATTATGAGGTTGTGTACTTTGTTGGTAGTCACAAGATCATCTAGGAAATGAGATGGGGCATCAGCAGATTCCAATTTCAGTTGCTTCTAAATCCACGCTCCCCCCTCGGTGAATTTGGAGTCAACTCAGGTTGAAAGCAACTGCTCCTCCGACTCCATCCGGCCTTTGAATGTCTCAAAGCATCTGTTACGTACAATGATATGATGTTAAAATCATGTCTGTTTTAAGATGTGGCTCGTTTGTTAAACTATACGTGACAAATGACTGAAAGCAAGTATACAAAGAAAAACGATACCAAAGCCATTGATGTTGACAATATTCAATTTAATTATACTATTCAGTTTATTCATTTGGAATGTAAATATTTTACAGCACATGCAAACAGCAACCAAACCCACATATAAATTTAAAAAACTAAAACAAAAAGAAGAAAAAATATAGGCCTACTAGCATTCATTTTTTTTTAAATAATCAATAGATTTGATAATTAGATTCTCTAAAAAAATGTGACAAATCATTAAGCCATTAACAAAAATGTCATCGTTATTTATCATTATAAAATCATTACAAAATCGTCAGCAAGGCTGTTACAATTTTTTTAGCTGTTATATTTTGTTTTGCTAATAATACACATATTGAACACTCGAATTAAAATTCCATGAAGAATGACACACAGAATTGACCAAAGGCCAGAAAATGAGGGGTGAGATTTCTGCCTATCGGGGTTGGGAGGGTTGATAGACGCCCCTAAATGGTCCTACAAATATTCAGAAGAGAACATTGTGACTGGAAAGTCAGTGTATATATTAATTATAGTGAGAAAGTTTATTCTATGTCATTATCAGACACTGCACAAGTAGAGTACATCTACCTGTATGCCTATTTTATACTAATAATCTTATATTTTTAGTTAAAAAAGGGAAAGAAAAATTATATACTTTATCTATTTGGAACATAAATCTTGATTTTTACAGAATATTCCAGCACCCTTAAATGTTACAACAGAGGTTGGGACAAATTCTTCAAACAAACATAAAAATCGTTATAAGAATATAGTCCCATGTAAGTATAATTAGATATACTAGACCTAGGACAGAACTTTGATCATTTAATGTCATATTTTTATACTTCTAATTAACATAATATGTGTGCAATTTCAAAAAAGATTATTCAAATTTTTAAAAATATATTTTTTTTTAAAATTGCAATGTATGTTAAAAAAATTAAATATAATGAAAGGTACAAAAGCTTATCCCAACAACAAAATAAACGCCTTGCGATTCCACCTAGAGAGTGAATTGATATGCCTAAACAAGAAAACTAGGCCTATACAATCTCACGCAAGGAATGAATTTGCTTATTCATTGTAATTATAAGGGGCTTCTCATACTTTGATTACTGAAAGAATTCAAGAATAAATAATTGATTTTTTTTAATGGAAATTAAATAGTATTATAAAATTAATATTTTCGTAACTTTCGTTTTTCAGCAAGTTCTTTTTCAATGAATTTTAAAAAATCTTAGACTACATTATTTCTTTACACATCCTAATCATACGCATCAGTTATTGTGAAAAAAAACAAAAAACAGGCGAGAACTGCACACAAAAAAAAAAACAAATTGAAATTAATAAACATAATTACATTTATTGGAAAAAATATACCATGATGTAAGAAGTTTTTTTCATTCTAAAAACTTAATTTGACTTACTTTATTTTCAAATAATAATCCTAAATCTGATTTTTAGATGACCATTCTCGAGTCCATTTGGAGATAAACACATTAAAGAAAGAAGAAGACTATATCAATGCTTGTTACATTGAGGTAACATTTAAGATCAATTATAAAAATTTCATATGGCTTAACAATTACTTTTGATAAACCGAAATAATATATTATTTTGTATGGATATGAACTATCATAATACATTTTTTAAATGTCTTTCTTTCTCTGTAAGTCTAATGCTTTAAGGGAGTCACGTTAATACAGTAAAACTATTTGCTGTGATAACATTGTGTACACATGAATAATATCTTCAAAACCTTAAATTTTGTAGCCATCTTAATACTTGAAATACATTTATTATTTAGACACTAAAGATCATTATGATATTTAAATAGGAGAGAAATGCAAATCTTAGAATATTCTGCTCTTTAAAATAATGTTAACTTAAAGTACATAAAGAATATTTGTAAAATAATTAGCCAAATAGAGAAACATTAAAATAAAATGAACTATTTAAGCATACATTTAAATGTCATCGTTTTTTTAATTACCATTAAACTTTATTTTCTAAAGGGGTTCAACAAAGATGATAAATTCATAGCTTCTCAGGGTAAGAATATATTTTTTTATGTTTGTTTTTTAGCCTACATCAAATAAAAATGTTTTGAAATTTCCTCTTTTTTCAATTTAAACAAAATTTGCTTTTTTCTGATTTTGACTTTTTTGCAGGACCTAATAAAATCATGATCAATGATTTTGTCAGAATGTTGTGGGAACAACAAGTGGATAAAGTTGTAATGTTGACAAACCTCATTGAAGAAGGAATGGTAAGATTAATAGTGGAATTTATTTCCTGTTATTTCTAAAAAATATCAAATTTATTCTTATAAATGAAAATTAATAAATAATTATCATAGTATGATCAAATTGCATTGAATTTCATGATCTGCACTTATCAATTTACTTTATCATTAAAAAATAATTTTTCTAATCTACATTTCAATTATTTTCTTTAAAGGTTAAGTGTGAAAAGTATTGGCTTGATGATAGCCCTGCCCAATTTGGTGAAATACAAGTGAGAATGATTGCAATACAAACTTTTGCAGACTATGTGATAAGAGTTCTTGAAATGTCAAAGGTAAGTGTTATACACATGACTATACTATTTTAATTTATAATATACACATTCTTAACTTTGAATTTTTAGAATATATATATATATATATATATATATATACATATATTAAAATATATTAATATATGTGTGTACAAATGAAAAAAACAAGAATTTACCGTAGTAAAATAATATAAAATACTTTGGTATTGCAGGCAAATATTATTACATTTTTAAAATCCTAATGTTATAATATACACATTTTTAATTTTGAATTTTTAAAATATATATATATATATATATATATATATATATATTAAAATATATTAATATATGTGTGTACAAATGAAAAAAACAAGAATTTACCGTAGTAAAATAATATAAAATACTTTGGTATTGCAGGCAAATATTATTACATTTTTAAAATCCTAATGAGTTAACACATTTTACATATCCTCAAAAAAAATTAATTAAAATATTATAAACTAGAACAAAAATATAAAATCAGATATTTTTGTTTACTCTAGCCTAGAGAAGCTGTTGCAGTTCAAACTTTCACTCATTTCCACTTCACCTCTTGGCCAGACAAGGGTGTGCCTGTATCCCCCTGGGGTTTGGTTGACTTTGAACAGAGGGTCTTTGCTCACCCCACCAGCAGGCCAATTGTTGTTCACTGTAGGTAAGCTATAAGAATAGAGTCAGCATTCTGGAAAGAATATGTTAATAAACATCTAATGATGTTAGGAAATTCTAAAACTAATGTATTTGACTTGTTATAAAAATATTGCTTAAGTCTATAATTTGAATCAGAAAATGTGGGTTATCAAAACTTTCCTTAACTTACTTTCTAAAAAATGCTCATTGAGATAATAGGTTTTATGCAAAATCAATCATTGTTATATTTTGATGTGTGCATTTTCTTAAACTGTGTAGCTCGTAAATAAAAAGTTATAAAAATTTAAAAATTATTGTTTGATAATTGTTATGATTTTCTTGATTAATTTTAAAGCGCTCTTTATATATTGCTTAGGATTTACCCTCCAGATTTGTTAATGTTAACTTTGCAATCTATTTAATCATAAATAAAAAGTACAGTGTACTAAAATGTATGTTATTCAGTGCTGGAGTTGGTCGTACAGGGACTTTTATTGCACTTCACAACATCATTAGAGAAGCAAAGAAGACAGGATATGTAGACTTCTTGAAAACAGTTGTCAAATTGAGGCAGGACAGAAACTTGATGATACAGACAATGGTAACATTTGATAAAATGTACAATTATATTAAACCAGTGTCAGCAATTTGCCAGTCAGAAATTGCAAAAGGGTTTATAAAGGATGAGGTGGAGCTCTTTTCTTGTAATAATTTAAAAGGGGATAAAACATTAACAAATTATTGGCTTAGTAGATATAATTTATACAAGTAGCTTATCATTCAAAACGTTTGCTGACCCCGTATTAGAAGACAAACATATTAATGAAATTTAAAAAAAATTAAATAACATATTGGAAAATTTTCTAGTCAAAAGTTTATTAATCTATTGTTTTACCATAAGTTATTCATATTTTTTAAAACTTCAATTTATCCATTGATAATATTTTGGAATCTCACTATGTTGTAGAAATTTTCTCAATAATCATGAATCTAGATCTTAGGCTAAGGTAAATTACTTTCTGATTCATCTTACATTTTTATGATGTATCTGAGGACAAATATTTTACTAGATGTAAATTAAAATTTGTAATTATATGTTTTAATTTTTGTTTATTCCAAAAGGAGCAATACTGGTTTTTGCACAAAGCTGCCCAAATTGCCATTGTATGTATAGGAACAACTGTAACATCAAATGATATTGTTGGCAGAATCAAACAGCTGGATGAGAAATCCATGAGTGGAATGACTAAGATGGAAGCAGAATTTAGAGTAAACAATAAAAAAGAGAATCTTTCAGTTTTGTTAAAAAGTTTTTCAAAATTTCAATTTATAGTATTTTTTTTGTTATAGAAACTTTAATTTCTTTAGTTATTGTTAATTAATTAGTTATCAAATGTCTGTGCACATAAATTGAATCCCATAGATGAATTTAATATTTCAAATATCACTTTAATTATTAAGAAAAAGAGAATCAAATTTTTCAGAATTTTATATTTGAAAAAAAAACAACAACTATTATTAACAATAATCATTGCACATGTCAACGCTTTTATATCATAGAATATCTATTTGTTATAAAACCAGATGAGCAAAACTTTTACAGTGTTGGTTACTAACGTTAATTAATTTAAATGTATATATTTTATGTTGTTTATGTTAAAACATATATATTTTTATTTATATATAGGCCCCTATATAACGACTTAAAACTGATTTTATTTACAGTAAATCTATTTTTTAAATGGTATATTAATTCTTTTCTTTTACCGTCTAGGACGTATCAAATGTCAATGATGATTTTAAGGAAGATTTTAATAAAGCAGAAGAATATTCCGGAGAAGATGGCAATGTTTACCAAAACAGTGGGGAAAACATTGACAAAGTAAAAAATAGGTTTTCAAACATAGCGCCAAGTAAGTATTTTTATCAAATGGAGACTCCAAGTGGTTAGTTAAAATGTATTCAGATGATAGCATATAGGCCTAGTTATTGTGTATTTCCTAATGAATGAAACTTAAATAGTATAATATGGACTGCTGGTACTTTTCCATTATCATATTACTGGTTTAAAAACTGTTGAATTTGTGCTAATTTAATCAATTTTAAAAAAATTTAATTTAAAAATATTTATATTAATGAAAAGGTTTGTAAGAGTTTTATAATCAAATGAGTAATTTTTGTGTGCAGAAGCAAAAAATTACAATTGCTAAATAGTTAAATATTAAATTATGAATGACCTAATTGATAAAACATTTGTTTAGTCCGCCTCAAGGGTTACCTCATCCAAGTGGACAAAAACATCTCTTCGAATTTAGGAATGAGAAATAAAAATCCCTTAATCAAAAAATAATTTAAAAAATGACTCATTCTAGAAAAAAAAAGTAGAAATACTTATCATATATTTAAATTAGGATCTCCTAAACTTCATTTTATACCTTTTAAGGTCAATTAAATTATGTTAAAACACAATAAGATTACTGATTTGAATTGATTTGCTTGATAATTTTTCCTTTTTTTTGTATCCAACAGAGCAAAAATACAGACCAGTTTTGGCCTGTGGGACTACAGACATGAGAGATTATATCAATGCAGTTTTCCTGCCAGTAAGATTTTTAAAAATCATTTGGAAATGAATTATTTTATTTTTAAATAATATATTCTCATTTTTTTTCAAAAAGGAGCGAATTAAAAGAAAGGGTTAATGCCATATGCTAATTGTCAAAGAAAGTGTGTGGTAAAATTAAAATAATAATTTGAAAAATATGTTTCAAATCAAGGCAGAAATTATATATAAATGACACGGGATCAATAGATTTAATAGGCACCATAGAGTTAGATGATGAGATGTAGCAGAAGAAACTGGTCACTGTAACTGTAACTCATAAGGTTTCAGGTGCATATGCAAGGCCAAAACAGCTTTGCCAAAAAAATATTTTCATGAATGTTTTACAGGGATTTAAGAAACAAAGCCAACACCTCCTCACCCAGCTTCCGATGCCAACAACAGTTGTAGACTTCTGGCGTTTGGTCACTCAATACAATGTTTCACTGATTGTTGCTTTTGAAGTTCACACCATGGTGACTGATATCGTAAGTTGAATAAATATATGATTACTACACTAATTCTGTCAATACTAACTAGCCCAAAAAATGTATTTTCAAATGAGGTTCAAAACTATTGTCTATTGTTAACTTTAAAATCTATTTCTCTACCAAGTAATTATTAAGTATCTTACAAACATATAAAAGAAAAAAATACTCGGTATATTACTAAAACAAAGTGGGGGTTAAAAAATAATGCTTTCTAGAAGGAAGGAATGCTGAGGGGGAGAGAGAATTTCAATTAAAGTAATAAAAAATATGAATGCTAAAAAAATAATTGTGAGGATGATACATTATTAAGCTTAAGGCGGGGAGGCTGATAGTTCACAAAGAGATAAACCCTACATCTTAATATAGAGCCGATATTGTGGCAGCCTAACCTACTTCTCATGCAATACTAAATACTAATCCTGAAATACAACTTTTTTGACATAGGTCTTTTGAAGTCTACTGGTCTTCTTTTATTTGGTTTATATTTTTAATTTAGGCTTCTAGCTAGAGCTTTAAAAGATGTTTAAGCAAGATAAGGAATTTTTTTTATTTGAAGAGTCGGAATCAAATAGACTAGTATAGGAGTAGTAATGGTACTACTAGTTAGTATATAGGCCGACTGGTTTAAAATTCAAAGTCAAACACTTTATATATCTCAGAGCATATGCATATATTAAAATGATCTGTATTTATTTATTATCTATGGATCAGTTGGCTAATATATGTACACAATATTGGAATATCAAATGCAATGCAACTACTTTGCCGATGACTACTTGTTACGTGTCATGTCTACCGCCGAATTATAATATATCTTCCACTAGTCGTCCGGCGGGGCGGTCATGTGCCCGCCGGAAGAATTTCTTCCACTTGCCGTCCGGCGGTCACGTGACATTCCCACCGGACGTATATCTCCAGGACTATTTGTCCGGCGCGCCGGACGTGAAGTCACTTCGTAAAATTTAAGGGCACATGCCAAAATGTTAACTGAATCTGAATGATGACATTCAAAATATACACAAAATATTTTAAAACCTCTGTCCGCAGACCTTTGGTAATTATTTACCTATAGCTGCTAACCAAAAGTTGAACTGCTCACCATACAAGATCAAATCAATGAGCCTGACTAAGGAAGCTTTGTGGGAGGAGCAGGTGCTGATGGTAGAAACAGAAAAGCGGAAGTCGCTCTTTTCACTCTCGCCAAATGTAAGAATTAGATCACCATATTTTCTATCAACTTTTTTTGTTACATAATTATATGGTTAGTTTTTGGATAGGCTAAATACTGTGTATATACACCAGTTCTAATGAATGAATAAGTAATTGATTGAGACACTATTTTATAGCCAATAACTCCACATCACTTTTAATGTTTTAACTTACTTTTTTATAAATATTTGAGAAGATAGCTTACTCCCCAACACATCATTATGTCTATTGAGAAACATGAAGGCGATTCTGTGTATTGATTACTTCCTTTAAGAAACATACATGTAAAAAATGTGAAATATATTAAGTATTCTTAAGAGAAGCTAGTCACTTCAATTAGTATAATCGTATTGACATTAGAGGTAGTAAACATAAAAACCAGTAATCTAAACGTGATTAAACATGATATGTTGTACGTGATTAATGGATAATTACTTGCCTAGAGAATCAATCATGACAAATTTACTTTATGTTCACAGAATATTACTTTATATTGTAAAATAAAACAATGATTAATGATATGTGTTAAATTTAAAAATAAAGTTTAAGTTTTTATCACTAAGGTAGGCTCATTAGAGAGTTGAATGTATTTTCTCTATCATAGAACGATGAGAGCCAAACAGTCGTCCACCTTAAATGCTTGTTTACAGAATTGGATCCTGATAAACTACTGTCCTTCCTAAGACAGATTAGGTCTTACAATGCACTGGCTCAGGGAAGGATTGTATACACTTGCAGGTCATTATTCATACAAATTTGTGCAATTTTTTTTAAGGACTGTACTTTGTTTTAATATGTAATTACAGATTAATAAATATATATATATATATATATATGTATATTATATATATATATTATATATAAATATATATATATATAAATATATATATACATAATGTGATGTGCACAGAAATCACGAAGTTATTAATTGCCTTTTTGTTCAAAGTTATTTTATTTTTTTAAATTAATTTTTTCAAGAGGTAATGAAGTTTATTGATTTAAAAAAAACTCTCACTTACATAAGCAATGGGGCTAAGTACAGTGGTCTGGCTTGTGTATTGTCCCTTTTACTGGATCGAATGGAACATGATTCCTGCATCACAGTTCCTCTTGTTGTGGGCACAGTGAAGACCATTAGGCCAGAGGTCATTCCAAATTTGGTAAAAAAATTAATTGATATTGATTATAAGTATTAATTTATTTAACCCTCCACAATAATAAGAAAGTCAGTAATTATTTATGCAGACCTGTGACATTGATATCACAATCATTTATTTAACATTACATTAAAAAAATTATGTATAAAATAAAAATGCCCTTTCATTTGAACACCAGTTATTAAAATTTAATTCATTAGATATTTTTAAAAACATTTTCTCAGGATCATTACAGAGTCCTCTATGATGTACTGGGAAGATATTCTGACAGCTCTGTCACATATGAAAACATTGGAAAGGTAGAACAAAATGGAGCTGTTGTTTCTAAAGTTAGTGCAGACTCTTTTTTCAATGAGGACCGATCTGAAAATGTATATGCCAATTTTTAAGCTGGCATCAGCAGACTGAATGATAGAAATATATAATGGAAACAGAGCATATTTAACGTTTTAAAGTTTTTGAATTCTTCATTAAATGTGATTTAGGGCCTAATATTTGTGTAAAATATAAATTTTTTCATTTTTGTTTGATTTTGCCATTGATCTGTTAGCATTTAACGTTCCTTTAAAATGCTGTTGGTTGCTATTTATAGGCTGACACACAAACAAATTCTGTCAATAGATTGTTTTAGAAATTTATTTTATAAAATATGTTATACTGTTGATTTTTTTCACATAATAATTATAATGGACTGCATTAATTTTGTTGAATTATGGTGCTAATATTTGTATACAATATAAATTCTTCATTTATGATTGATTTTGCCATTGATCTGTTAGCTTTTAACGTTCCTATAAACTGCTGTTGGTTGCTATTTATAGGCTGACACACAAAAAAAGTCTGTCAATAAATTGGTTTAGAAATTTATTATATAAAATATGTTATCATTGTTGAATTTTTTCACATAATAATTATAATGGACTGCATTAATTTTGTTGAAGAATTATGGTGCTCATTTTTGATACAGTTATTATGTAAACTTTTCTTTTTTAATATTTGGTTTTTCTTGAAAAATTATTAGTTTAAGATACATTGTTAGCAGAAGTAACAATACGAAATTACATTTTTTTAAAATACTTCATGTCTTTTGATCAACTAATTAAACTCTGATATATTTTTGATAAAGTGTAAAATTGAAACAAAAATAAAAATTGTGATAAAGAAATGTGCCTATATGGGGTATAGTGAGTTTTAAATTCAAAATAAAAATAATCTAACCTTTAAATTTGTTCATAAGATAATTTATAACAGTCAAAATTTAAAAAAATATGGCTAAATTACCTCAAATTATACCCAGTGTATGTCTAATTAATTTCCCTTTTTAAAAAAAAAATTATCGTGGACCATGGGAAGTTTCCAGCTTGAATAAAATAATAACCAAAACAAAATACAGAATAAAATTCTATCACTAAATGATGTCCAATCTAAATAAAATATAGGCCTACTTAAACAAAGAATAATATCGCCTTCTTAGACACTTAGTTGTAGAAATTGCCAACATTAAAGCTAGACATGCCTTTGCATAACTTTTTTTGGTAATACTAGACTAGCAATAGCCATATTCTGTAATGACTAAAATACAAATTTTCACTTTAGTGAAATTAAATTATAGGTCTATTTAATACATTAATAGGGAATTAAAAGATCTTAAGTTGTTTGTTGAGATATGTTATTATATAAAAATGTGTGTACAAGGATGTAATCAATGCAGGTGTCAAGGGTATGAGAATCACTGTTGTTATGGGTAGATCATTGTTTTCATGTTTGATAGGGAAAAGATGTTTATGTTGGGCTGAACCGATTGGATTGTTAATCCGTAGTTGTGTTACAGCCCTGGTTGGGGGAATTGTTTTTAAATAAATTCATGTATTACAACGAACCGTGAAGTGTTTGTTGAATTGGAGACTATTACGATTGGTTGTGCTGCTCTGGGATCAAGTGGGAGACTTGGCTGGATGAGTAGACACTCATTGCCACGAGTGGATGATTTTGCAACACAACAGATTCAACGTTTCGACAGCAGGCATAACCTTCACTGATACCTTACAATTTCGAAATGAGGTTACCAATTACTCGTGTAACTACTCATTTCAATTTTCAACAAACACATATTTAAACAGATCATGTGTATTGCTATTAAATTTTCCTAGGGAGTTTGGCTAATAAAATGTTAAAATCATTATGCTATATAATTCTGTGTCTATGAGGAATAGGATACCTACGGACATGCTTCTTCATTCAATCTGTAATCATTTTTTAATCTTTTCATATTTTTTTAAAAGTATTAACAACGTTTTCTTTTTTTTTTAAATAGCAATTCTGTTTGAGCTCATTTATTATTCCCAGGTCGGATACAAGAAAGGAAAAGTTAGCACGGATGCAACCTTCGATCCCCTCCAATTTTTTAAAACAGATTGTAACAAATCAATGACAGCTTTATCTGGGTTTTTTTACGAGGAAAAAGACTTCAATAGAATCTGTGGTCTTATGGAAGTAAGATCTGTGGGCTTATGGAAATAGGCTCTGGAGACATATGGAAATAGGCTCCGGGGGCTTATGAAAATATAATCTGGGGGGCCTACGGAAATAGGCTCTGGAGGCTTATGGGAATATGCTCTGGTGGCTTATGGAAATAAGCTCTGGCTGCTTATGGAAATATGCTCTTGGGGCTTATGGATATATGGTTTGGGGACCTATGGAAATGGGCTTTGGGGGCGTATGGAAATAGGGTCTGGCGGCATTATGGAAATATGCTCTCGGGGCTTATGGAAATGTATGGAGGAAAGTACAGCAGCTCGATAGTATCTTTACAGGAAAAAAAAAGGAAATTACGTTCGTTGAAAATTCTCTTGTAATCAATGCAATATTTTTTTTATTTACGGTGAAGCTGTAACTTTACTTAATTTACTGCTAACGAAAGCTAACAGATTTAGAACACATACGGTAAAGATATCATGAAATCTAATTACGTCCATTGACTAAAACAGTGATGATGAAACAATGAAACGTTTGTCCTTACACAGAGACAGACATAGTGAGACCAAAAACGAATGCGAGGATTAAATTGATCTTGATCGATTTCGACTGACGAACTAATAAACATCAAATCAAATTTTGAATGTTGACTTTATGGCTAGACAAAATTAATTGCTCCTTTCTGCTAGGCTGTGGAATATTTAGGCGTATAGACTTTTGGCCTTCGATCTGTCTGCCCAATGTCCATACCAAATTTTTCTTAAGTGGCTGCTACCAGTTTAAAAATACGAAATAAGTGACCGGTGTTTCTGGCTGGTACTGATAGTCCTTTGATCTTGTCAGTGTGTCCGCTCTTTCGTTGCTCTTCAGGTTAAATGGGTTTGAACCCATTGCTGCGTTTCATAACTGCTGTGTCGTTCACACTGATGGGCTCAGCTTGTGGCAGGTTAACTGAGATGGGGGTCACCATTTCTCTATTTTTTGGGAGTTTTAAGTTCTGCTACTTGCTTCACAAATGAGTACATTTTTAGTCTACCCAAGCATTAAGATATCCTTGTTTTGGAAGCTGTGTTTCCGAAAGTTGAGTGTGTGGTACCTTTCCTCTGTAGTTAACATTGCTTGTTCTTTCTTATTTCTTGTGGTTCTAGCGTGGCTAAGATTTCCACAATGTATTTGGGAAGGGTTTTGAAAGCAACACAGATAATCTTACAGCCTGGTTCTGAATTGTGCCCAATTTTCCCAATGCAGTTTAGCTTGCAAAGGATTAGGCGGGCATTCATTAAGTCCATCCCCAACCTGACGCTACACAGGAAAAGAATTTTGAGTGCTCTATCATTGGCGCTTTAATTCGTGCCCACAAGCTTTTTAAACTATTAGTGATCTTAGCTATTATACAAACTCTTTCATCTGTAACTATTGATCAGGTTTTACCACCAAGTGAACCGATTGTTTGTCCCATTTTAGAGCTCCATCTTTCACCTTATGCACAATCTCGTACTTGACAATTGTCCGGGTGTTTAAGAGCAGTTAATAGTTCATCTTTTTTTTTTAGTTTTCATTTGCCATCGCTGCATGCGCCTACTGATACCAGAGAAGCCTTGCTAAAGTAGATGTTTAATTCGATTAGCGTCCTTTCCTTTCCTCCATATTAACAAATCGTTCGAATACATGGCTGCATTTGTTACCAACAAACTGGACAAGTCGTTGATATACTCAAGGAAGAGTGTGAAACTAAGGCGTGACCCCTAAGGTAGTACACGTTCCAAAAGTTCACTTCCTCGAGGTTTCACTGCCAAATCTGGTGTTGATCGTCAAGTTTATAAGAAAACCTTGGATCCAAGGGTTTATATTCGCATGTACTCCTAAACCTTCGAATTTTAGAAATAAAAGTATCACTATTTACTTGGCGAGATTTTCTCATGAGACCATCTGTTAAGAACAACTTTCAACAGTGCATGATAATCAGTACTTCTTTCAGACAATTTGTGTCGGTGAAAACTGGGGTGGGGCATTTCAAATGTTCTTGTGGGCACTGTCTGTGGCGTATAAAAATATGGGAAGCGCATTTCGACCCCTGGGAGCATTTTTCAGCTTTTGGGTGGTTTCCAGGCTACTTTTGAGTTTTATCGTTGAGGATGGTAGTATACAAGGTGCCACTAATCCTGGCTAGTCAACGGAATGCGGAAGTAGGTATTTTGTTTAATTTTACACATGTCCTGTTTTTAATTAAAACTTATGCTTGTTTGAGCATGACGTTTTCGACATTGTCTTACTTGTCATGACACATTCATTGATTGGGATTGTGTTTTAGTTCAGGCACATTGGAAAGCTTAATTTTAAAATAATTATTTTATAATAGAACTATATGAAAGATACATTTTTTAAAAATTGGATATAATCTTATAATATATTTATAATACAGTGCTAAGACCAAAGTGTGTAACACTTAAAATATGGATAACAAAAAGACCAACGATTGCTGTAATTATATTGTATTGGAATCAAGTGTAACGAGAACGTAACTTAAGTAAAAGAATGTCTTAAGAAACATTTCCCAGGAACATACACTCGCTTTTGTAATTATATTTTTATCATGCTAATTAGTTCTTTTATAAGATTAATTACTTTTAATTATTTCGAACCTAACATTCGGCACAGGTTTGATAATTTATCTCTTGTTAATTGAATCTGAAATACATATATATATGTGTATATATATATATATATATATATATATATATATATATATATATATATATTTATTTTTTTTTAATAATATACATTTTTTTATATATATATATATATGTGTATATATATATATATATATATATATATATATATATATATATATATATATTTAATTGAGTTTAATAAAGTACACTTTTTTAAACCAACAGTCTGCTTAAAGAAATCCCCTCAATTCCCCTATTATTGTAAAGATGACTTTTGTTCAGCACTGTAGTTTTCCTGAAATATTCATTGTTACTTATCTAACTGGCAAATTCTGTTGGCAAAGCGGTCTAAATTGTCTCAAACCAAATAGCCTGTGGTCTGAGTTCAATCCCCACCAAAGCCAACATCTAAAGCACTCCGGGTGGATGGGACTCGCTAGCCTTGGACGGCAACCCATCTAAGAGAAGGCAACATCTGAATTTAAACCAGGAGCCAGAATGATCAACAAATTGATCGTTGGCCCTCAAATATAAGAAGAAGAAGACATTTTATTCAGACGATTGGTTTCATTTTTCGTTTTGAAAGCGATGCTAAATAGATAAACAAAAACATGTCTATCAGTTAAGAAGTTACATTTTAAAACATGCACATTTTACACTAGGGATGTTTTGCACCTTAAAGAAAGCTCTGGTTCTATCTAAAGAAGACGGTAATAATATAATTGACTAAAATTTCTCTTTTATGCAGTTATGGAATAATCCCAATTGCACCAAATAGTCCAAGGCTGTGTTTCGAAAACTTTTAAGTTTGGCTGACCGGTGGACCCGGGCCAGATGTAATTTAACCTTTTTAAAGTGTTTTTATTTTATCTTAAATATTTTACCAAGTATATATGAATGCACCGTCATTCAATGTAAGAACACTATCAATTATTATAGTATAAAGTTAGGCTTGACAAGATTTAATGATGTTATTGATGTTTAATTTTTTTGCAAAACTGTTATCCAGCTTCCTGTTTCATGGTCTGTGGCTTGGCAACGTGAGAATCGTGGACTAATTCCGGTCAGAAGATCACAACCTTGTGATGCCCTGTTCTAAGGGAGCAAATTTAAATCTTTAAAAAAACAAACAATCTAAGCAACAAAGATTAAGTTTATAATAAAAACAAAACTTGATCGATTTACTGTTTACACATTATATGATCCGACGTAAAAGAAGTAATAAGAACGTGACAAAAAAACGTAAATACAACGTCATTCTATAGCATCGAGAATATAAACATGCCAACCAACTGGTACGTTTCCTTCTTTCATAGCTTTGGCTATGTTCAGTGCTGTACCTAAAATAATCTTTTATAAGGACCCTAGCCCAACTTACGGTTTACACACAGCACTTAAGTTTAACTACAAGAATTTCATATATTGGGTGAATCTATGGAGTCTTGACACAACATATTCTTAGCAATGGTCTATCTGTTTTAAAGCAAACACACATTTATTCAGTTCGTGTATTCCAGAGAGAAAAAAAAATATTTCGACTGTGTCAAGCTTGCAGGACAATTGTGTAGCTGAATTCTCAAGTCTCAATCTATCATTTTGGTTAACAATTCAAACGCATAGAGCGCTTCTGAAACTGATGATGAATTCATCTTTAGAATTTATTGAATTCTATAAGTAAATCGACGTGAAGGAAAGCGTTTTGCAAGATACAAATTTAAAGCAAAAATAGTATGTTCAACTTAAATTCCATTCATAGCATTTTTAAAAATAAATAATTTAAAGGGTAATTTGTTAGCATAAAAATTGTCTAAAATGAAAAAAAAAACTTAATTGAAAGTGCAAGCAATTTAGTCGTTAAACATTTTTAGTTTATTTAAATTTTGGACTTAATTTATTCAAATGAAAGACCCTGTGGGACATCACATCAGTCTGTTTGGTAGTTTATACTTGAAGCCTTAGTGACATTTCTGTTCGAGATGTTAGATTCAAAATTTTTGTTCACTTTATTTGTAATGTGGGCAAGTTGAGCAAAATCAGTATTTAAGAAACGCTACCATATCTTTTAAACTGTTGACTTTCAAGGTAATCTTGTCAAGGAGCGAATATTTGCCATGGTTCAGTGGTTTTATTTCACCGTTAGCAATACTCATCCTGGTGGTTTTAATTTCAAGTTTGCTTAATAGGTTTTTAAAAAATATAATATAATATGGATATAAACTTATAATATAGCTTTTATGAGTTTCTAAATACTGAATAATGCAATCGTCAGACTTATAGTAACATAACTGTTAACTGTTGAAATTAGATATCCAAGGGATTCTGAAACAGGACTTATGTGTTAGTTAAAAATGAGGCTTACGAAATAATCGTTTGATTGAAATAATTTCCTGACATATTTGATCATGCACTTAATTCTTCCAAAGGTCTTTTTACAAAAAAGTCTATATCAACTTTTCTCTATTGCTTAAAAATTATATCTCGTTTGTAGTAATCTATTGTTTTTATACGTTACTTTGAGGTTGGATTATCTTAACACAGAATTAAATTCCGTAAAATGTCTTAGATAATTTTATTTATGCAAAACAAATTGGGTCTTTGACAGAGGACTCGGTCCTCTTCATGAAATGTTTTGATAATTAAACTACAGCGATGTATTTTGGTACATACATGAATTGTTTGATGTTTACCTTCTTTTGATGCCATAAGAACGAGAATATATTGCTTGTACGTCATTCGAGAAATCTTTTTCGCATTGGAAAAATCTCAGATTTTTAAATTATTTTTCACATTTTGGACCATTTCCCTTAGGAAGATGTGTATGCCAAGTCTTTCCTACTGTCTCCATGGCAACTAATCAACACACATTAAACCTCAGCACCTACTGCCTACTCTCATTAATTCCCGTGTTTAATAGAGGAAAATATATCGCTGTATTAATATGAGGAAGGCTGGAATAAAACTGAGATAAACAAAACAAGCACTCAAAATAAATAAACTTTAAACAACTTTTAAAACTGGTGGTATATATTATCATAAGAATTATAAAACCCTGCACCACATCAGAACAACAGTTATCAACAATTTGTTGCTTTTTTAAAGTCCAGAGAAAACTAATCAATTGTACAAATGCACAGGTGTAAAATGAATATTTAAAAAAAAAAATGTGCTAAATATAATTGCACATTGCCACAAAATGGATATTAACAAAGGATAATACTTCTCTCAGCCAGACAATAAACTTTTTTTTTGTGTGATTCATTTATCTGTAATTGTTTTAAATAACGTTTTATAAAAAAATGTATATACATGTAAGAACTTTCAATAAATTAAAATCCTAAGATTATTTTAGATATGAGGACAAGGCCTTTAAAAGATTTAAGTTTTCATCAATTATTTGTAAAATATGTTTTTTAAGATTTTAGTGACCGACTTAGGACGTTTAGTCTTCAAACTTAAGATGCGGACGGCAAAAAAAGTACATCAATACACTAAACAAGTGGTTCTCAACCTTCCTAATGCCGCGACCCTTTAATATAGTGCCTAATGTTGCGGCGACCCCCAGCCACAAAATTACTTTCGTTGATATTTCATAACTCTATAGCTTATGTATTTTCAGTTGGTGTTAGGCGACCCTAGGGGAGGGGCGTGCGACCCATAGGTTGAGCACCGCTGCACTAAACCAAATAATCCAACACAATGATTTACACGGTGACTGTGCCGATTAGAGCTCGAAATATTGCAGTCAGGAAAATCAATATTATAGCTAGATCTACATACATAGTCACACTCTGCGAGATAGAAGAGTTCGCAGGTATTTAAATAAAATATACTCGAATATAATCTACATGGTTGCTGTTTCGCATAATTACCTTTGCATGCTGAAAGCGAAAAAGATAAATAATTGACTTTTGATATTTAACAAAGTTTAAAAGCTTATCAGTAGTTAATATTTGTTTCTTTTTTGAACATTAATTATTTAGGCAAACCATTGCATTAATTTAAAATCAATAAATCATAAACTTAATGAAAGAAATAGTGTAAAATTTATTTTATGTTCGTCTATTAGAGGGAACAGATCACAAAATCATTATAAAATTGAAGTAAACAAATTTAATGATGATAAAAAAATGACTTCTATTTAAGTCACATATAATATCATTGTCGAAAAATATAAAATTTTGTTTAAAAAATCTTAAAATAGCTTTAAAACGTTAATTTTCATAATTTTTATGTGTGTAACTGCCAACCCTTGTTCCATTCTTGTTACCAATACTCTCTGGTCAAATCTATTTTACAATCTGTTGGCTATGTACAAGTCATATATGTGCACATTTTTTCACTATTCAGAATGTTCACCGGGATCATGGTGTCTAGATTGTGTCCAATGCGATGGAAAATTTACCATGTGTCATCCTGAAACAGGCGCATGTTTAGTTGTAATTCCCATAACTATCCGCAAAACTGTAACAAAAGAAAAATAACTAGTATTAATCTTTGATGACGTTATATATAATTACGGCTTTAATGTTTTAAATTAAAAATGTGATGACATTTATAGTAAGGTTTAACCAAACAGGCATATCCGTGTTTTGGTTGTTCTCTCGTGGCGTCCCGTCCGGATTTATTTAGATCTAGGTTGTTGTCATATTACTAAAAAGGCTAAATTACTTGCAAAAATTGCGATCAAAATTGGATTTTTTAAAATCCATTTACTCATAAATCATACCTGTAAATAATGTTCCAATTTCAGCACATGTATTGGTTTTTCTTTTTTTTTTTTTTAATTCTATTTAAAACATTTTTTTGGCTATGTTATCATGGAAAATTTGTGCATGTGTCATAGTAAATTCTTTAACTTAAATACCTATAATAAATACATTTAACCTCCGAATTTTTGTTTCAATCTTTTCCAGAGGACGAAAACGCTAACACCTATAGTACATTAACTGGGCTTGAGGCTGGACTTGGTATCTCCTGTACAGTGATTATCTCCCTTCTCATTGTGCTGTTGGTCTTCATACGTAGAGGGCGACAACTGTCCACAAATAAAAGCAGAGAAGATTATTACGATGGTGTAACAACGGGAAATGAGTACAACCAAGTGTACTAAACCCAAGAGACCCCAAGAAAATACTCTGTTCCTCGCTTTACTCTTTGGATTGATCAACCATTGATAAAACATTAGAATTACATGGATATTTTTTTTTCAAAAATTATTCCATGTTAAATTTTGAAACCAAATAAATAATTGAATGAATAAATGTTACTTTTTAAATTGGACCGATGAATAACGATTTATATAATCGGTTTATATTCTAGCGATAAATGTACGTCTTCATCCCCGACTGCCCCCCTCGAAAAAGAAATTTTCAAATAAAAATAATATCACATCTTTTTTTTTAAAAAAAAAAAAGGTTTTGTTTACATATTGTTTAAGTCAGCACAATTGAGACATATTTTAGGAAGATCTTGGTCTTTATTACTGCTAAATTTTCACAAAGAATTATTACAGATTACAAAGAAAAGTATAATCATTGCAAATAATTAAAATCGGACGTCTTCAGTTAACATTATCTGTAGCTGCATTTACGTATCTTAGAACATTTCTTCTAAAAGATTCAAATTGCTTAGTAATAAACAGACAAAATATATTTTAAATAAAAACTTATAAGATAAAACAGTGTTTTACATCTTTTTCCACCACATACATATTTATAAAGTTGACTTCGTTTATTTGATATTATTTTATTTTTTTAAACAAGTTGTTATCAGAACGTGCCAACCAGAAATGAAACAGTTGAACAGTCAAATGTGCAGTTACATTATGCTTACAACAATGAAGACCTGATGGCAAACAATGAGTATGAAACCATCGGAATATAGCTCATACATCCAATGTGATGAAAGGACACTCAAATTTTATTAATACTTGGCCAAAAATTAATCAATTTACATCAATATATTTTAGCCTTTGAAAATAAGAAACATTTGCTCAATAAATGCACATAGTTTATCTCCACAAAATTACTAGTTTATAACCAAGCTTTGCTATGAAGACTTTAACATATTTTTAATATGTTTTTGTATCCAAACTGTGCTTTTTGTAGAACCTTTATTTTATTTAGAAGTTTTGAATTTTAATTTGGCAGAAATTAAGTTTTGATGAATATGATAGTCTAGAAGACGTAGTTAGAACTTGCTTGTTATCAAATACCATGTTTTAGGTAGCTTAGCCATAATTGTATTTACAAAGGTTTTATAGTTCTAGGCTTGTGTAACACAAAGTATTTGGATTATAAATAAATTACATTTGTAAATGTGTGGCTACTCTTGAATATAAGTGCTGGGTCGAACGTCTGCCTGCAACCTATGATGCTAATCAGCATTTTCTCGAAAATAGAAGTAATTAGCTTTAATTTACAGCTAGTAATGTTTACATCCTCTTTTAATATATAGGATGTACATTATATGTGCCCCATACAGATGTCTTAAGTTGTGTGTGTTATAAACATTAACAGGACTGCCCAGTGTTTACCCAGCCCAAATATCCACACTTGTTATCACATTAGGGATACATTCTTAAAAAATCGCTAAAGTATTGAATATATTGAGACAATGATGACTAAAGATATTAAACATTGTAACAACAGTACCTTATGGCGGTAAACGGGGGGGGGGAAGGATAGTAGTCTTTTTTGCAACATTATCGGATCACTTCAAACACATAGTTGTCTGGAATTAAATTTTGCGCGATATCTGGACATGGAAGAAGTCACACCAGAACAAAATATATATAAGTGATAAGAATAGATAAGGTAAAATTCTATATTGATCCAAATTGATCCAATATTTTATAATAACAATTTTTTTTTTTAATCTCATTTATGTATTTTTAATTTTTCGTCTGGCAACAAGTTTTCTAAAACTTTAACATTTAGTTTTTTAACAAGGCATGTTTTAAGGAACAATATTCCAGATATAATAAGCTGAAAATATCCACTTCCACCCATCGAAAAAAAAAAACACAATAAAAATATTGAAAAACACAACAGTACTTTTTTGAGAGCGCATTAAGGAAGTGTCCACCACCTGTCTGTAAGTGTAAAAATAATGGTCTGGTTTATTTGGTATGTGTTGTTCATGTCTTATAATAGCGCCTAAAGAGATGCAACACTTTTATGCCTAAAATTTATTAAACAACACTGAACCGATCCATTTTAAATCCAACCTACGGGCTCAGGGTAGTTTATTTAAATGAGGGCATGTGGATGTGATCGCCTTTCATGAGACAACTTATTTAAACGTGTCTTCTATCCAAAAATTTAAAAAAAATTTTTTCGATTTTCAATCATGAATAAACATATTTGCGCTATTAATTTGCGCCAGTCACGATCAGCTGAAATCACATTGCCTGGTTGAGATTGCCATAATTATTTCTGTAGTATTTTATAATTATATTTATAACCTGTAACCCACAATTTGGTTTCAAAACAACTAGGATACATTTAGTTAAATACATGCTATTGGTGCGGGAAAAAAACCTTTAGAAAAGTTATGAAAATTATGAGACGTGACTTCAAGTTTGATTCTCGCATATTAAAAAGAAAACGGGTGCATTAATTTAACTGTGCGATTGAAATATTGATTCCACCGTCTTGATGAAGTTTCAGAGGGGATAAAACAGATGGATAAAGCAATTTTTTTTTTTTTACCTAGCCTGTGTCATCATAAATATCGCACCTCAAAGATTTGAAAATTTTAAAAGTAACGTTAATTTTATAGTTATATACCATTATCCAACTTTAATGTTAAATAGGACGTGCTTATGTCACACTTTCCCCGTGCCGTGAACTCGGATTGACCCCAACTTAGACTGCGTGCGTATTGGCGTGGCGTATTACGTTACTACCGATACAAACTAAAAATAATTAATCTGTTTCTCATGGTATTTTGTGGAATTTTCGCGATTGGACTAGAATAGTAAAAAAAAATGTGTAAGGCATCTGGATGCGTCGGTAGACCACAATATAAATAAGGGGATTCAAAGATTCAACGAGATTCAGATAGACATTTTTCACTTCACGAGACAATTGTATTATTTTGTGTGTACTCAGATGTGTTTATTCGCATTCATCATTGTACATTATTAATTGGAACATTGTACTAACTGTGTACCAATACAAGTTATTCCCCTACTCTGTAAGTTGATGACTGTAATTATATTTCTTTGGTTTCGTAATTATATTAATACTTAAATAAATCGAATTAATTGTAATTAGCAACTGTTTTGAGTATCGTATTATTGCTATTGTATTTCTCATATGATATCGTTCTTTGTAATGCACTGTTTTGAACGAGCCATAAAATTAAGATAAGAGATTAATTTCTCACTACAGAAGGCTGTGCGTAACAACCAATTTTAGCTGCTTAAATGATTAAAATAAAACAAGAAAAGCATCTTATTAAAAAAATATATGTTTTAATTAGTATAATATGTATTTTAGACATTGAGCATTTGTGTGTGCATTCTCAACCTACGGAAATGTATAAATGAGTGGCCCGAAAGGTGAATTCAGAGCAGGGTGTAACCCACAGAGCAGGACGCCACCAGAGCAGGCAGACTTAGAGGAGTTTAATGGGAAAGTCTGTAAGGGGGAATAACAAAATGAGTTTACTTCACTGGGTGCAACCAATGCTACTGACTTCACATGCATGGGCGCCCGCATGTAGGGGCAAGGTGGGGCACTTGACACCCCCCCCCCTGGATTGATTGGATAAAAAAATGTATTGAAGTAAAGAGAAAATAAAGAGAAAGTAACTAAGCTGATGTCCTGTCGGTTCGTTCCCCATACAAATACGCTACAGTAAATTAAAACTATATTAAAACATTACTAAAATTTTTGCCCCCCCTTTTTCCCCCCCCCCCCCCGGGAAGGTTATCGTTTCCCCCCCCCCCCCCGTAGAAAGTTTTCTGCAGGCGCCCATGGTCACATGCTAGAGGGATTTTGATTGAGAAGGAATGGAGAAGTGGTGGAGTAGCATAACAGCATAAGGATTTTGGTTTCTTAACTCGGGACTTCTTTAGAGTTTATTATGTAAAACAAAACTGTTGAATTACAGAACTAAGTGAAAAACGTGTAATAATTATAAATGGAATTTTTTAAAATATTAGTTTATCAATTTTTAAACAGTACGTCCATTCGGTAGATTTCAATTATGTTAGTGTAAAGCACCGATTTCTACTACAAAGAAAAAAAAACTGCATTCACTCTGCTTTCGTGGTTTTGTTTTAATACTAACATTATTTTCAGGTAAACATAATCCTAATAATTTAGAATCCTTGGGATAACAGAAATATAGTTTAAAAAATCATACTGATAACGGAATCACTTAAATATTATTTTTTTCAAGTTGGGATAACTCTTAAATGTCTTAAAACAAAGGTCTCATTAACACTCCAAATGCGGAAGTAAGTCTATCGTTAAATTTTACATTGTATCTTGTTTTGAATTAAACCATATGGTAAGGTGCATTTTGAAACATCCAAATAGTACGATAATTTGAGTTCTGATCGTGTGTTCGTAAACTATATCTACGTAGTCTTTCAAGGAACTTGGTCGAAAAAACTCACACGGTCTTGTAATTTTGGAATTTTATTGGTTAGTCAGTTGTTTGATATGCATAGCAAACGGAGCTATCGTCAAATAGCCTTATTCATTGTATTGTTTTTACGTATCCTAAAGTAATCTATTCGGCCCAAATGACAGTGAATTTTGAATTTATTGTAGGTTTTAATAGTATTATATTAAGGCTTTAGCTCTAGGCAGCTATCAATTCTTATTTCTTATCAGCCAAAAAAAATATTGTCTAAATGAAAAACAAAATGTTGCAAGATTTATGTCACCGTCATAAATGAGAGTTAAGCGATTTTAACCTGTCTTTTGTCCAGAAGACCAGGAGAGCTCAAGTCGATACACGACTCAGTGTCGCAGTGCAACACACTGTGCGATCATTTTTCCCCTATGTTTTTAATACATGTGTTGATTTAACTTCCGCGTCTTACTTATTTAGTGAATTCACTGACAGCTGAATTTGGTACAAGATCATTGATATAAATGTACGGGTTCAGACACGATAGCTTATTTGGAATGACTCTTAGCTCATCCCTTTTCAATAAT
This sequence comes from Lymnaea stagnalis, assembly GCA_964033795.1. Taxonomy (NCBI): domain Eukaryota; kingdom Metazoa; phylum Mollusca; class Gastropoda; family Lymnaeidae; genus Lymnaea; species Lymnaea stagnalis. Next base: position 318,642 of record CAXITT010000163.1, on the reverse strand, counting down.
TATTTTGTTGTGTGTTATTATAGTACATAACACTGAATGAAATATACATCAAAATAATCCTCCAAAATGTGTATAACAATATGGTGTTAGCTCATGTTAGGCATATTTTCCATGATGTCTGTAAGTAACTTTTTCTATACATTGTACTAGCTTCCAATACAGTACGCAAACCTTGTATCCGGGTTGTGTAAGGAAGGAAAATACATGTTCAAATATGTCACGGCCCCAGATTCATGTAGTTAAATTTAGTTTTTTTTTTCACACTCCACTGGTTTACAATTAAACTTAAACAGTGCTTCTAAAACGGATTATACAGTTCGACCTCTTTGGAACTGAGAGTAAAAAAAAAAATAATTAGACGAATACAAATTATGTTTGCGAGATAAGAAATAGTAATACATGTGTTTGAACTTAAATTCAATGTGAAGGATTCTTTAAAACTATAAAGGCAAGTCCCTAGTGAACTCTTTTCAAAAAAGAGAACGATTTAAATAGCTTTTCAACATATGTGGTTGTTAATAAATCTATTTTGATTATCTAAAGGACTTAATTCAACAATTTCAAAAGTTCACATAACCTTAACCAAACAACTGTGGTCGGCCGAAAAAACCGGCCGACATTCTCGTTCTGTACTGTGGAGGCCGAAAAATCGGCCGATTAAAAACACTGTCTGAAAGCAACTTCCAATCCAATATTTAACCATAATTATAGCCACTTCCTTTTATTCATAGTTAAATCATCTTCCGGTTCAAGCTGTTTCGTGGTAGCGGGTAAATAAATACCTTTTAATCGGAGTTTTATATCGCCTTTCTTTTTTAAAGCAAAAATGGATGACGCTATGGCTGGGCCTCCAGTGCAAGAACTAATAGAAATATGTTTGAAAGATTTTTAGGAGAGTTTTTAAGTGATACTGATGTTGATTTTAACATTCCTCATGAAGATATCAGTTAAGATTATTATTTTCGTGAATTGTTTACTTGTTTTAGTGATACTGAAGTAGGCCTACTGAGGCTACTGTTAGACTTGGAGCTAGGCCCTTAGGTTGCGCAAGGACTGACTGAATTTTAGTCACAGAATCTACAGATTATAGTTCAGAACTAATAAATGTTATAGTTAAACGAACCAAATCAGTTCGACGGTTCCTTTTTACATGTTTACTAGTCAATAACAACTATTTTGCCTGAGATTTTGTATTTTGTACTTGGTTTTAGCAGTGGTCCCAGTTTCTTATATAAATGACCTAATATTACTAAAATTGCTTTCAGATGTTTAATTGCTAACAAAACCTTAGCAAACTATACATTTTCTGATAGATAAATGAATTGGCTACAACATTTATTTGCGTTTTAAGTGTATCTAAAAACATTAATGATGTTATGAGCACTTGAAAGCAAGACATTTTGTAGATTGTGTTTTCTTGAAAATTCCAAGGTCAAGGACAATGAGCAAAATTGTTTACGGGTGGGCAATACGGCCAGCTTTATCCCCATCCATTTACCTTTCTAAAAATATGTACTTATTGGGGTATTGTATCAATATTTCTATGTCATTTAATGCAATTTCAAATGTCACCCAAATGCTCCGAAAAGCTCAAGGACAATGAGCAAAATTGTTTACGGGTGGGCAATACGGCCAGCTTTATCCCCATCCATTTACCTTTCTAAAAATATGTACTTATTGGGGTATTGTATCAATATTTCTATGTCATTTAATGCAATTTCAAATGTCACCCAAATGCTCCGAAAAGCTCCACCACCACAGAATAATGCATGCTACAGTTCGTGGGTTAAATAAATAATAAAACAATATACAAATACATTATAAAAACGGGCTTTTCCAAAAAATTACAAAAATTTATATAATAAATTTGCCCAAAAGCTTCAGTCATTTAACCAAAAAATTCGTCGGTGCCCATGAAATACAATGATGTATGACTTGAGGAATATACTAAAATTTCTGCAAGTAAGTGCTACGTGACACAAAGGATTAGAGAAGGAGATGTTGAAGTGAAAATTCAATGTCCATATCATTTTCCATTTCTGAGACATTCACAAAGGTCACTCAGGGGTCGGTGGAGGTCACTATTGACCTAGTGATCATGACAGGTAGCATTGTCGACTGGGAGGGTATGTGTGCAAATTTACAGATCCATTGAACAATCAGGATGTGAATCAAACTTGATCTGCAAGATTCGATCTGCGCAAGTCACTAAAGCATCAGTGGTTCTCAAAGGTGATCTACTGATCATGATGGTTTGTTTTGTCAGTTGGTGGGGGGGGGGGCGGGGGAGGGAAGCATGAGAACAAAGTTTTAGCTCTATTGTTCGTGACGTGGTTCAAATTAGAGTTACATTATTTAACCGAGACAAATAGTAAACAAAACAAACAGCCAACATCGCAAGCTAAATAAAAGCGTTTAAAAGTCCAATCGATTCGTATTAAAATTTTTAAAAAATAAAATTGTTAGTGAACGAACGAAAACTCATTTATTTTATTCTAACATTTCTGTTCAAAGAGGATCGAATTAAATCTTCATTTCATTTTTTAAACCATGTGGAGACCTTAAAAAAAAAACAAAAGAACTTGAGAAGCATTTTAAACGTCTTGTAAGGATCTCTCTTTGAAACGTGCTATGGCTTAGAAAAGAATGAATACATTTTTTAAGGTCTAATGATTTTATTCACTGTATTTTTGTCAACTACATTTAGTCAGGATTGCACTTCCTGTTTGTGATCATTTCTAGCGAGGATACCAGGCGTTAAAAGTTTTTTTTTTTTTTTTAAATTGACAATTGCAATTGCTTTTGTGCAATTTTTGACACTAACTTTCATCACTGTGTTTAAATATTCATGAAATAGAGAAAAATTATGTTTCGTGTATGGTTCTGGATTATGTTTTAGTTAAAATGTGGTTCACTAACTAAATGATCAGATAAAACGAGTCTATGACTGCGCTATATTTTTAAAGTTATTCGTCTTTTTTTGTTACTGAGCCAATAAGTACAATGTGTTTTATTGCATATGACACTTGTTAGGAGATCTCTTTCGACAAAGTTGATACCCCAAAAACAGTAAGTGAATAAATAGTAGCTTTAATTATATTTGTCTATAATATATTTATTTGTTTGTACTTATTATTTTTTTTTATTAAACCCAGGGAGGAAAACTATTTACAGATATATAAATTATATATATATATATATATATATATATATATATATATAAAATAATGTAAACATTACGATAGATTTTTTTTTTAAAAATTAAAAGTGTTTGAGGTCTACAAAACTTAAAACAATTATGTATATGGATTCTTTATGCTATCATTGTTTGTCTCCTATTATATCGTAATTACAATAATCTATGTTAGGTTCTAATTGTCCTATTTTGATGGATGCCATGTAAAATATTTTTACACTTTCTGGTCACCAGATGGTATTTAACCCATTGCTATCTTGCAAAAAGGAACACCTATTCTTCTTACACTTTCATTTTACCCCTTTTTGTACAGCCAGCAGCCCAGCCCTTGCAGTTCAAGTATTTTAATCTCTCCTTCCGTACCCTCTATCCCCATTTTACATTCAGGCTACCAAAACTTTCTCCAACTTTTTCCGTCCAGCATCGACACCCTTATTCCGTACCTTCTCAACCGTTATACCACCTAAGTTGCCATTGTCAACTTCCCCATAGGCTCTCTCTCTCCTGTTACACTTTTAGCTTCCACTTTACTTCTTAACTTCTCATCTACACTCAGGCCCACTGAAAATTGCCGATTATTCTCTCTAAATCCATTTTTTTATAAAAAATTATCAGTTATATATTTGGGAAGATAAAAAAATTGGTTAACATTTAACTGTTACAAAATAGACTAATAAATGTTTATCTATATGCTTCTCTATGGGTTAGTGGTAGGGCGACTACTCTGATCCATTATTGTAAGTATATAAAAGTACTTTTCTCAAAGGGGAAACATACTAAGAAAGAAATTATTTACTTCTTTCATGTTAATCCTATAACATTTTGGTAGCTATCAACCAAATAATTAAAGAAACAACAAAGTATGTAAATAGAAATGCGAAAATATAACTTTATAGATGAAGTGCTTTGTAAACTGCGTTAACTAGTTTCCCGCTGGAAGTAAACAGATGGGAATCTTAAGAAGAAACACGTAAGCATCCTAAAGAAACATTGCACCAAGAAAAGCACAGTGACGACAAATCAGCCATATGCTTTTGATTGACCAACAATGTTATTTTTTTAAAGATCATCGCAAAGTTTTATGAGAACTGTGTTTTTCATGAAGGAATATGTAGTCCGAGGGCACCAATTGAATGCGATATGTTAATATTTTCTATGAGCAAGGATAGCTCTCTTAAAGAAACAGTCTGCCAGTATTGTCTGAATGTTGCCAATATGAGGATAGATTATGGCATTAATTTTTTGCATCGTGTCCACCTTGGTGCCTAGTTCCTTCAGCAATATCCCCGCTGGCTTCAGGTACATTTCCATTTCCTGGACTCTTTAACTTCATCGGCACGAGTACCTCTTGACATTTTTGGCAGCGTGTGCCGAAAATCTACTGAAAGCATAAATGTCAGCCCCCCCTACCCATCCCCCATTCTATAATCAACAGACGATCATTGTCCAGATCTATTATAGATATGCCAATCACTAAAAAGGCTCTTCTTTGGGTCTGAGTGCATACGTTCATACCATAAAAACACTACCTGGAAGAGATCTAGCATCGACATTGGTCTTTTTTTATGTTACACTCTGAATGATTATTGTCGATTAAGTGAGCGACAACCAACTGTAAGAGTGGACAGGCAGGTCACCCAGCAGTAGAATAGTTACACTTAACGATGAATCTACGGCCAAAGCGATCTGCCGGCTATACCATATATCCAAGAGAATCAGATTTGTTAGAAAAGAGTTTCCAGTCCCAAAAGAAAAAAAAAGAGATTTCCTAATTCTTTAATTACGCAGTTTAAAATAAAGTTATAAACGTACATCTGCTCCATCGTAAGGAGTGATACTTTGGCGTTAATGTAACTTTGCAAATGGATGGAATTGTAATTCTTCCTCGTCCAGTAACTATTTCCAGCATCCAGTTTTAGTTCGTTCTGGAACAGGTAGACAGGAGCTATCGATTTTTTTTCCCAAAACGATGAAGCAGCTAGTTTTTAAGTGTAATCAAAAATGTATTTTACATTTTATTGTTGCAACTATTAGTGATGTTTGTAGATCTAAAAATCTGTAAATAATTTTGAAATTTAGTGACAGTTTTAGGGCTCAGACAAGGTACAGAAAGCAAAACTCGTGACACAAAGGTTCTCGGCTTGTTGGAATATTCTTTTATAAGATATGCATGTAAGATCCTGCTCTTAGTCTTGTTCTAGAAGATCAAGAGCTTTCAAGCTGATCTGTAGAAATTACGATGAACATAACCTTCGACATTCCTGAGGGCCTGGAAAGACGTTGGCCTTCTCACTTGAACAAGTATTAGCCTCAAGTAGAAGCTGTCTTTCATGTAGACAGTAATTACTCCACTGATAGCATTAAAAATGTGTGTTCCTCATGTAACAACCATACATCGGCTTGCCCCGATAGTATGTTTTTTTATATTTTTATTTCCACGGTTATTATTGAGGAATATCGGAAGGACGTGGATAACATTGTTTTGTTTGCAATATATATTTTGACAATTCACCATGTGGACTGCTAGATGAACCACGGTGTGGGGTAGAGGGGGGGGATTCCTTAATTGATTCATTGCCAATAGTTCACGTTGATGTTGGCCTTGAATGTTCAACACAAAAATGTCCAATATGGTACCTTCCACCTATTTTTCAACCATATATTCCACTGCCGGCTTCTATGTATGTAGATACGGTATCCGTTACTACCTATTTTTACTTCCTTAACTAGCTGCTTGGGGTACTTCTATGGTCAGTGTCCGTCTTGCAAGCCCCAGCCTTTATAAATAAGAGCTCCACTTGGTCCATGATCTATACTTGCTTTAACAATCTCAAAAAGGCTTTTGGTCGGTGTCAGGATCATGAATTTTCGCACATATGCAATAATGATGACCACTTGCTTGGACTTTTTCTCAGGCCGGACCTGTATGTGCACATGTGGAAGACCTCATTTCTGACATTCAATGGAATACACGTGGAACAATACACATCCGAATACATATTGCCTTTAGTTAGAAATGACATGAAACATTTCACCTCCAAATGGAATATTCTTGAAACATTTTCGCGCATATCATGGGAATTCTGTTGTTCGAATAATTTCACTTGAATCACTGTCGAATGTTATTTAAGAAATCTGGCCTGAGATAGGTTCCGCTGTATATCATGGCATCGTAAGTCTTTTTGAACGAGTTAAAGAAAAAGGTAACAGTGAAGCTTTCGAAACATTGTTGTCATTTCCGTCAGTACATAATGCATCTTTCAGGTACATTAAATTATCTACACGGAGTGCTGTCTGGTAGGTCTATAGAAAGAGCAAACGTTTATATTCAACGTTTGTATATATGTCAACAACGAATCAACATTGAAATCCCATGAAATGCTGTTAACTGTTAGATGTCATTGAATGAGTTGCGAAAGGATCTTTTGATCAAAGATCTACGGATGACTATGGTCGATACGTTAAGGTAACGAGTTTATTCACTACCTTTGCCGGCTATTTCGACTATCTCTTTTCTGGTATTGACGAAACCTTACTTTAATCAGGTGTAAATAGACCTGTACAGTTTTTGTCTTGGCTAGAGGATGTAAGTCCATCTAATGGGAATGCTAGTGGTACAAATCTCCACAGAAATTGCAATCTATTAAATCTAAAGCATATATATATAAAATTTAGAAGAGGGTGAAACATTTAAAATTTTATTTAATCAGTGCAAGATGATAATCAAACACTTACAAATTGTACATTACAGATGTACTTTGGATAATATAAAAACATGCTTTTAAATGAGTAATACTACATAGAAAATGATCATATTATCTTAAATTTAAATAGCAGAAATATGTATTGACTTTCTTGATATTAAAAAATATTTTATGAATCATTTCCATCTTTTCTCTTTCTTGAGCTATACAGTCGTGAAACGTAGCTCAATATGCATCTTACTGTCATTGTGTTTGTAACTCTTTGCATGAGTTCACATGTCACTTATTCTGGTAAGAAGCATCTTTAATTGTAATTTGTAAATTTTTTTTTGCATGTAATGCGAAATCATTCTAATCAAAGTAATGCGTACATCAATATCTCAATTCAATATCATAAGTTAACAATAATAACAGCAAGCGAGAAAACAAGATAAAATACCGTGTGATACACTTTCGACTGCCTTTTTAAGAAACGTATTTTTGTGCAACACTAGCACTAATACACTTTCCTTCACTGTTAAATGTTTGATACATTAATAAATTTAAAAAGTGCTTCAGTTATTTAAAACGGTATAATTTAATATATTTGACCACTCCTTACACACATGACTTCGTATTATTCTTCAGCTTGTCCATCTGGTTGGTTTGGTTCAAACTGTACGTTTCAGTGTCACTGTACATCGAACTGTACCACCCCAACAACAGAATGTCCAAGCAATTATGAATGTGATAAAGAATGGTTTGGAGCAGCGTGTCAGTACAGTAAGTCTTTTGGTTTTAAAAAGCGATTGAAAACTTGGTTTTAACATTTATAAGGTTAAATTGGACAATCAAGTTAATTTTTTTTTATATTGGTAATGTGATGTGATACAATAAAATAAAGGCTGATGATTAGGCTTTAATTAGAAGTATATTTTAAATTTTAGGCATACTATATTTTAAATCATTTTGCTGCATAAATATTAACTCTTGATATTAAAATATGCAATTTATTCAATATTTTTTTTAAATACATCATTTTAAAAACTCGACATAAGATTTAATTCAATCTCGATTCAAAGTTAAGAAGAAAAAAAAGTACATCTTAACAAAAAATGTTCTTTTAATGTTTCCAAAAAATTTAACTTGGTGTGGTCTTTATATGTTAGATATAAAAAAATAAAGTGAAATCCCTTCTAGTCTTAAAAGTGTAATATTACTAAACATACTTTGCAATTTCTATAGTTAAGCGTATTTTCAGAGAATGGTAAAAATAATTACTTGTATACATATTTTAATTAGAAGCTATGAACCTCAAAAATGCTTTAATAATACATAAATGGTAGTCTATTGGTAAATAGAAATCAATTTTTACTAAATACTTTTTTCAATTTAACTTACGTATAGATAGCCTTGAGCACAAATGTTTTGCTTATCATAACATAGAAATAAATATGTGAAGCCACAATGATTTAGAGAAAAAAAGACACACTAAATGAATCGTTTTGACACTTTATCGTAGCTACCGTACCTGGCATCAATGGTGATATACCGTAATAAGTGTCTTTATGGGTAAAAAACGATTCATAAAACTTATTTCTAATAAAATTAAGTCCCGTCCCAATATGACATTGTCAATGCTACTGAAATGTCACATTTTGAGGAAGAAAAACAAACCTTTGATTCATTCGTGTTTGGGTGTCAGATCCTGAAAACAGAAAACGAAAGACACAAAGGTAAAAATCAATCATAGGATTACGTCGTTTCAGATGGATTTGGGGAAGGAATTGAAATGATAGTTCGTTCGTCAAAATTTGATCAGAGCATTTTAAACATTGGCTTCTTGCTGGGGTTGAATATGTCTGTGGGTGCGCAGATGGCTGATCATGCCAATTCTGTTACAAAATAATCTGAGCAGAAGATGCAAGGAATGGATAGGAACATTCCAATTACAGAGTTATGGTGGGCTTTTTTTTCCTCCTCTTTGTGGTCTCAAGCAGCTGTTCTGCTAGCTCATGTTGCATTGAGCCCTTCAGTATTGACAAGCGAAACAAGTCATCATTTTTAAGGAATGTTCCTTCGTGTCAAGGTAAATTTGAAATGCCTTCAAAGATGCTTTCAGTGTGTCTTTTGATCATTTGTATGTCTTGCAGAAGATCGCCTGCCCTACTTGAGTTGGCCATATGATTTTCTTTTGGGCCAGCGGTCGTCTGACACTTTTGCAACATGGGTCGCCCGGCGAAGCTGTAACTGCATAAATATGGTGTGTATGTTGGGAAGACCTGCTTGTGCGAGTACCTAAGGATCTAGCATCTTGTCCTAACATTTGATGCTAAGGATTTTTTGGAGGTTTAACGTGTGAAAGGGATTTAGTTTCATGGCATGGTATTGATAGACTTTCCATGTTCACTTGCAAATATTAACATTTAGAGCACAGCTGCCTCGTAAAACTTCGTTTGGTTTGGGTACTGATGCCTCGCCTTGCCAATACATAATTAGACTCTTTTTCTGAATGTTGGGCTGCCTATCGCAATTCGAATCTTCACCTTATCATCAGTGATTACTCTTTGGAACAGTGTGCTGTCACGGTAACAGTAGCTGTTTACAACTTAAAGCCTTTCGCCATTGAATTTGATGTTGGGTCCGATATGAGGTTTTCGTTGAGCTAGCTGTACAAGAGCTCAGTCTTCTTTGCATTGAAGGTAAGTCAAAAGTTTCTGCAAGCATCCGAGAAATTTGCAACAGTGTGTTGCATATCAGCCTTTAATTTAACGTTAAAGACATAGTCGTCGGCATACAGAAAGTCAGAGATGTTGTCTGTCTCGACCTTGTTATTAGCGTTTAGTGTCCTGAGATAAATACTTTATCATATTTTCTTCCATTTGTTGGTTCATTGGCAGCGGCGAGAGTGCATTTATCATCATCAAACTTTGTCTTTTTCACACACTTGTGATTCCTTTTCCCTTTTGGTCGTCTTTTTTTCGTTGTAAGTAAAGGTTGAGCTTGGTGATTATAAGAAGATGATCTTTCTAACAGTATGCAGAACATACAAGCTTGGTGACACGCACATCCTGACTTTACTTGATGTTATGTCAATGTTTTGAGCAAGTGTGTATGATATCAGTTTTGCCGACTACGCGTAGGAAGGTGAAAGACTATTTAGACAATTAGCCGTACATCCTGGGCGAAAGTCTCGAGCAAGAGAAGACTGTTTGTGTTTCAATGGTCAACGCCATGCTTTTTTACTACCCCATTCCAAGGTTTCCCCCGTGGCCCTTACGAGCATTAAAGTCGCTGCTGTGGAATATCAGTTATAACATTGTGAAAATCCTCATAGAACTTGGTATTTACTTTATTTGTGTTTTTCACCGTTGGAGCATAGCAGCTGATGATGTTGAAGTGTTTTCTTTCTGATAAGAGATAGGATTTAATAGTTATTACGACATTTTGACTCCACTTGTAAGTCCAGCCAGCGTGCTAATCAGTGCAGTTTTTAATAGCAATACCAATAAGAGCGTCACAACGTTGTACGCTTCCTCGGCAACTCCAAAAGAAGGTGTAACCAAAGCTAGACACCAGGACACATATTAATCATGGACTCATAAACATTTGAGATGAATATGAAATATAGCCAGTGTACAATCATGGAAAAAGAAAACGTGTCCATATACAAATAAACATTATTGCTGTTAATATCTCTTCAAGGATTCAATACTTGGAGTTTCGGGGAAATAGAGATAGTTGTGTCGACAAACAGAGTTTCAGCATGTGTGCTATGCAAGTACTTTTTTTCTAGTTATAAAATCATATTTTATTCAGGAACTATGATTTTTTTTTTTGCATGGTGGTAAGCAGCGAGAAAAGTTTATTCATCTGAGAAGCAGTGCTATTCTATTTGTGATTCCAGCTTTAACCAGTGTACAGTAATCTTCTTTGTGGTTTATAACACTAAAGATCAAGCAGGGAAAACTACAAATATTCCCAAGTGGCAATATATCCTTCCATAACTCATATTATTGGTATAGCATTAATAAGCATGACGGCTAGTCTAAAATGAACGTAAAATTAACTTTAGAATTATCATTTAACATAGAATGATTCATACGTTTTTGTTTTTGTTCCATAACTATAACAATGGTTCATCTTTAACTTAAACAAAAAGTTGGGTTACTTTCGCAAAATCCACAACTCTGCAAAGTATGCTAATCTATGGAAAAGTTAGATTTAAATGTTAACATTTTTTTAAGATATCATAATTAAATTGTAAATTGTTGATACTTATCTATGCTCCATCTTATTATTTTCTTTTATCAACAGAGGATTTATCTAATTTAACGACTACCACTATTGACTGCAATCCTAAACAAAATGATATCACTTGGCTTATTGATAGAAATGATAACACATGCAACCCTGCAAACAATTCGCAATCAGTTGTTATATCATTTATTGAGCCTTATCCGTACACTTGGTTGAGAATAGCAGTTAATGATGCAGGTATTATTTTGTTTAGTATATAATGCTCTTATTTGTAATTCATTAATTTAATATTATAAGTAAATTATATTTTAAATGTTTTTATTTAAAATGTCTTCACTTATTTTGATATAAAATATTAAACATAACATTGAAGGATTTTTTAAAGTAAATATTCAATTTCTTTTTTAAAGCAAGTTTTAACAGTTTACAAGTCTCCTTCAAGACGAACTCATCGGCAGATATGGCTTGCACTAACCAAATAAAAACCACAATAGATGCAAAAAGAATTGACATCCGTTGTAATACAATGTTTGATGTGAAGCAAGTGATTGTGCAAGGTCAAGGTCTCAGGTCATTGTGTTCCGTTTACATTAATGGAGGCAAGAACTTCGTTTAACTTCTTTTTTTACTTAGTAGTTAATCGAGTCATTTCAATCATAGTTTTTATAATGCATTGCAGTTGTAAATATGGGTCCTTAATAATATTATATTATTTTTATGGAACCAAGCTATTGCTCCTTTATGGCATCGGCAAGCACTTTACAGTCAAGCTGCAATCTGCTGGGTATCCCTTTAATCTGAAATTTCTGCATTGATGTCTGGAGTGGGAGTGTTTGTTCCCTGTCCCTCCATTCCTTAGAATTGGGCTCTCGGCTCATAGTGCACCACTGTCTTTGGTGCCTGTGACGATATCTTGGTTCCCGAAGTGGATGTAACCTATTTATGTAGCTTCGAGTAGGACAATGTTGTATTCTCATCTGGTGGAGGATCTCCCTTTTTGTTACTTTGCGGCATTTTTCTTTAAAGTTTACGGGCTTTTTCGCCGTTTTCCCAATTCCCCAACCCTTCCTCTTGGAAGTGTTCTTTTACCTAGGCCTTGAACCCCAATCGGGTCACTGGCCTGTTTGGTTGTGGTTGGACAGAGCCTTGATCGCTAGATTGTCAGCTCTACTATGTTGGGGAAATCACGCGTGTCCAAGGATTTCTTGATGGTCCACTTTGCCTTCTTGTGACTGTATGTTTTGCCTGACATACAGGCAATGAATATTTCAGCCCAATATAAATATGATTTGTTTTTTTGGCCGAATTGTAGTGCTTCCGAAAATATCAAATGTTTGGGGGGGGGGGGATTTTTTTGGGGGCTATTTCCTGGGCCTATATATTGTGCTTTTTTAAGGGTGCTTCCGAAAATATCAAATGTTTGGGGGGGGGGGGGGATTTTTATGGGGGCTATTTACTGGGCCTATATATTCTGCATTTTTAAGGGGGCATATGTGTAACATATGTATGGGGCATCTAAAACCTAAGATACAAGAAACAATGTTGTAATGATTGAACTTTTTATCGTTAATTTTATTTTTATTTGTCAGTATTTATGCATTGCTCCTGTTAAAAAACATTTTTATTTGAAGTCGTTTATTTGTGCTACAATTAAAATTGAAGGACCAATTTAAATTGTGTTATAATTGGCTTAAACCATTTATCTCATGTGAATATTAAAAAGTATATACACGAACTACAACATCAAGGAGTATTTGACTCCCTCGACAATTTTTGAAAATACTTACTAAGCAGAGAAAATCGTAGATTTGTTTAATTTAGTCGACATGCTTCGAGGTATTTTCGAAGTCAAGACTAATTAAGTTGTTAACAAATAATGCTACAATGGATTTTTTACATTAAGGTTTAGTTACTTTTTCATTTGCGTTAAACGATTAATACAAATTAAGATTATAGGTAAATTGTTAAACAGTTCTTAAAATCATCACGTGTATGCATCACATGTATGCATCAAATGTTTATTTGATTAGTTAATAATATTTTTGTTTCTCTTTTTTGTTTTCTTTGTTTTATAAAATACGACTTCACGTCTCATCATAAAAAAACAATAAAGTATCGAATAAATAACATTTTTGATATTTAAAAAAAAAAAAAATTAAACTTGCATTTATTTCCGGGCGTTCTAAGAAATCAGCAACGTGAAATATCAAGTTGAAAATATACCTAATAATTTATACATATAGAATTACTAAAGTTGAATGAATTCCAGGCATAAAAGCTTTAGATTATTCCATTAAGGTCGCAACGTCGCATTGAAACAACTCGCTGTACAAAGTTCTACATACAGTGGCGAAGGTGAACAAAAAGCAGATGCTACAAACGCAGTTGATGGTGTCACAACTAACATATTTAATAAAGGATCTTGTACTCACACAAATCCTGGACATCAGTCACCAAATTGGAATTTAACTTTTATCAAGCATCCAGTAGTTAACAGATTTGTTTTATACAACAGAAATGAAGGTAAGTAGCCAAAGATCTGTTGTTTTTATATCTATCTATCTATCTGATCTATCTATCTATCGATCTATCTATCTATCTATCTATCTATCTATCTATCTATCTATCTATCTATCTATCTATCTATCTATCTATCTATCTATCTATCTATCTATCTATCTATCTATCTATCTATCTATCTATTTATCTATCTATCTATCTATCTATCTATCTATCTATCTATCTATCTATCTATCTATCTATCTATCTATCTATCTATCTATCTATCTATCTATCTATCATCTATCTATCTCTCTATCTATCTATCTATCTATCTAAATATCTATCTAAATATCATCTATCCATCTGTCCATGTGTCCATCTATCCATATGTCCAACTATCCATCTATCATTCTATCCTATCCATTTATACATCAAACAATATATCCATATATCCATCTATCTATTTATATTTCTGTTTCTCTCTATATATGTTTGTATGTAAATATATCATATCATACATGTATATATTGGAAAATGTGCGGGTTTGACTGTTTGTTTCTTTTTCCCCATACGCTATTACATGGATTGATGAATCTTGAACAAATTTGGCTCATTTTTTCCATCATTATCTAAAGGGAAACTTTGAGGGGTATGACAATTTTTATAACAATCCGTTTGGAGCCGTGGGCCCCATTTTCGTTTTATTTTTATATGAGCTATATAAAGAAAATAAACAACAAATACTTATACATGTATGGTTGGATCTTGACCAAACTTAGTACACATACAATTTATTATCCATTTTCAAATATGGAAGTGTACTGAACTCATAAATATACACCCCTTTGAGGACGAGGGCCCCATTTAATTTTTTCTAACATAAGCTATATAAATACCAATAGGCTTTAAAAACACTGTAGGTTCTCTGTGAATGTATAGATCTAAATTATAAATCCATAATTCACCTGAATAATTTTTTCATGGCCCCCCATTTCAGAAAAAAACTTATTCGGTTCATGTGTGGAATTGGCTTTTTCTTGAGCACCTCATTCAACTTATGTGTACTATAGTTATAGAAAATCAGGGGTCTAAAGCTCGCGGCCCGCGATTATTGTGCAGCCGCAAGACGATATTTTGCGGTCCGCTACATAACAGCAAAGTTTAGTGTTAATGCGGTCCGCACGTTTCCCCATTCTCAACTCTATAATGTGACCCTCCACGACGATTTCAGTCGAAACTCACCAACCAGTGTTATTCTGATTTATATCCTAGTTGTATAGTTTTGGACGTTGATTATAATGGTAAAAACCGTTTTAAAAAGTTTTTATTTTATAGAATTTTATAAGACTAAAATGGCAAAAATGCGATTTTGAGAAAAGTTTAAAAAGTCAGTTAGTGGGTAATGCAAAATCATAATTCTGTAAATTGTAGCACTCTGACACAGCATCAAAGTATCCCGATTAAAATTGCCGCTAGTGTTTACGAGTGAGTGAAATTCCAAGCCAGTCAGATTGGTCACGTTCAAAATATTGTTAGCTAAAAAGGCTTTTTCATTAAAATTCATTCTCCCCACAAGAACATCTTCCTTCCCATCAATAATTTTTCAATAGTTCCAGCTCTTGCTGACTGTTTGAACACGTTTTATCATACAAAGCCTTCAAAGGAAAAGTTTGTTGTCCCTACATTAAGTGATCCCAAATGGCTCGTAACTTTTTTTTGTTGTTGACATTACACAGGATCTAAATGTACTCAACAAGAAGTTACAAGATCAGGGGTAGCTTGTCGGTGTTGCCTTTGACAATGTCAGGGCATTCTGCACACAACTTTTGTAATGGTTCTTAGAGAAACCTCTGCCATTTCCCAACATGCAAAGTACTTATGGACTCGGGCACACCAATCAACAGCTATTTTTAGATGCCATTACAAAGCTACAGGAAAAAATTGATCACATGTTGTCAGCCTTAAAAACATTCAGAGTCACTTTTCAACTTTTTGCCGACTCTTTCTCCTTCAAGGTCGAAGATGCCCCCACCCCCCACCCCCTCAGTTAGGGAGGTGAATGGAAAAAGAGACAAACATGGACTATTTATGAGAGAATTTCCCTCCATCTTCCCTGAGATTTCAGGATTGTTCAAGTGGATCATGTGCCTTTATGGGAGTACCTGTCTGTGTGAAAAGCTCTTTTGCACTATGAAATTTAACAAGTCAAATTTCAGGGCCAAACCTACTGATGAGCATCTTCAATCTGTTCTGAAAAGCTTGATTGCGTCCTCACTCAAGCCAAGTGGTTCTAATCTATGTAAGAAGAAGCGCTGCTAGGTCTCTGGCAACAAAGAAAGTGAAGCCTAGTTCTCGAGTACCCTTATAATTTTTATTTGTTATTAATAAAGGTTTGAGCTGATTGTAACCGTTGAACTATTGTATTTGTAATCGCCTTCTTTGTGGAATACTTGATGCGGCCCATGCGACTTCATGTCTATACTTTAATGAGGATTTTCTTTAAACATACCCTGTATAATCCTACCTTGAACAAAATCCCACTGGAACTATGATAAAAACGAGAAACATGACCCTATAGGGAAACGGGATCGACCGGGATCGAAATACCACGATTCTACCGGGAAACCGCAACCCACTGAGATCGGTATCCCACAGGGAACGGAAACCCACCGGGATCAGGATCCCACCGGTATCAGGTTCCACCGGGAAACGGGATTACACTTGGGTTATGATACAACCGGGATCAGACCACTCCGGGAAAGGGGATCCCGACGGAATCGAGAACCCACAAGAATCGGGATTCTACATGGATCGTAAATCTGCCGAGATTGAACTGGGACTAAGATTCTACCGGGATCTGATCGACCGGGATCAGGATACGGACTGGATTAGATATCCACCAGGATCGGAATACCGACGGGATCGGGTACCCAGTGGTATCGGAATCCAACCGGGTCTTGTATACAAACAGGGTAAGGATACCGATGGGATCAGTATACTGGCGGATCGGGATACCAACGGGATAGGATACCCACCGGGGTCGGTATACCGACGGATTCGGAACCCAACGATATCCGGATCTAACCGGGATCGGAGATCAAATTGGATCGGTATTCCTCCAGTAAAGTTATATCTATGTCATTTTGAAAACGCTTTTAATGGGACAACTTTTACCTTTTTCACTTTGTTATTTATCTGCTTTTTCTATAGGGCTCCCCCTTCTCAAGCATAGCTAAAACGGTAAACTTATGGAATGCCCGCCCTCCCCCCCCCCCAACCGTGGCCCCTTTTTTAAATTAAATGTGCTATAGTTATAGTAGAGCTTTTAGGTGTAGTAATTTCCGTATTCGAAAGCAATAATTACGTATAAAAGTCTTTCCTTTGCATGTTACGCGAAGGACATTAAATTTAATCTAGAATGTTCGAGAAAACTCTAAATTGTTTTACTGGGATATATAGAAGGATCTAAAAGCTTAGTAAAATTATGTTTAGTTCCATTCATATCTATACCTTAATGTTGATTTTCTCTAAAAATGAACTTCATAATCCTACCGGAAAAAAAATCCTACCGGAAAATGATCCCACAAAGGAACAGTATCCTAAAAAGGAAAGAGATTTAACAATTAACTGGAACCCATAGTAACGCGATCCCATCGGGTAACGGAATTAAATCGGGGTTTTTTTTGGTAACGGGATCCCATAGCAGAAGATGATCTAACCGGGAAACGGGATACTGATGGGAACGGAAGCACTGAAATTTTTCTTCCCACTAGGAAATGGAATGCATCCGGGATTGGGATCCACAGGGATAAAGATCTCACCGCAAACGGGATTCCACCGGATAACGGGATCCACCGGGATAGAGATACAACAAGGATCGAATACTAATGGGGTCGTAATACGACGGGATCGGGATACTAACGGAACCGGAAAAACTAGGGGGGATCGGGATTTGGTCCTGATCGAGATCCAACGTGAATTCAACCATCATCGGGAGCCCTCTGAGAAACAGGATCCCATGGGGAAACATGATCCATTCGGGTCTCACCGGGGATCGGGATCCCATCTGAGAACAAAAGGATTACAAAAGTTATTATAAATGTGTTTTTTTTAGGAGACTGTTACGCACTGCCTTCTATTGTGAGAAATTAATCTCATATTTTAAATTTATGGCTCGTTCAAACAGTGCCTGTCAAAGGACGATACCATAGAGAAATACAATGAAAAAATACGACACCTGAAACAGTACAGAGTATAGGAAAATCGTGTAACGGTACACAATTAGTACAATGTGCAAATTAATGATGAATGAAGAATGCTAAAAACACATATAAGCACACAAAGAATAATACACGTCTCGTGAAGTTAAAAATATCTATCTGAATTCCTCCGACTCTCTCTGTGTCTGTCAATCCCTTTATATATGCAGCGTAAGCTCTGCCTTCCAGAAGCTACTCAGCATTTGTTTACGTTCTCGGCACATCGAGAACCTTCGACAAGAGACTAGGAGACAGACTAACTATGTTTAATTGGTGGTCGGTAGTAAACACGATACATCAACGAGATATCCACGCCCATCTATGAACATAACGTGTGCTAGGAATTTAATTTGGGTCAAGCAAAGTTCACGCACGAGGAAAAGTGTCATACATAACAGAGACAGATATTTTTTTTTACTATATGGTATGGCATGTTTATTTGTTTACATGCTAGAATATGTATGTATATATATATATATATATATATATATATATATATATATATATATATATATATATAAAAAAAAAAAAAATATATATATATATTTTTTTTTTTATCTCTTTTTTTATATATATTTTTTTACTATATGGTATGGCATGTTTATTTGTTTACATGCTAGAATATGTATATATATATATATATATATATATATATATATATATATATATATATATATATATATATTAAAAAAAAAAATAAAAATATATATATTTTTTTTTTTTTTATGTTATGTCATATTTATTTGTTTATATGTTAGAATATGTATATATATATATATATATATATATATATATATATATATATATATATATATATATATATATTGAAAAAACAAATTGAAATATATATATTTTTTTATATTTCACTTCTTTGATAAAGCTTTACCAACATTTGAGCTCTTTTCTCTTTTATTTCGTCTGACGTATTGCACCTTAAAGAGCTTGAGATTTCAGAGCTGTTGCATTGATACCATTTCCTGACATATTGAAACATGCACTAAATGAGCATTCGAATACTTTTGCAAATTTAATCCTTTCAAATTTTGCTATCTCAAGCGATTCCTTTAATAATGTACTAATAATCTTTTCTATACTCTTCTTTCGATTTGCTTTAGGTTAATAACTTTGTCGTTGTACTCTCCCATTTTGCTACATTACTCTTATTTAGATTATTCTTAGCACACAAATGAAATCCGTAAAACAACTTAGTTAATTTACTTTATGTGAAGAAATGTTGGCCTTTGAGAGAGGACTGGGGCCTAAATAGGAAATGTTTTGATAATTTAAAGTACAGCGATGTATGTTGGTTCATACATGAATGTTTGATGGCAATTTTCTCGTGATGCCATAAGAACGCGCTTAACTTGCGATTTACGTCTTTTGAGCAATTGTTTGGCCTTTCAGGTTCCTTGGCGTAGTTGGGCGGGTTATGGGGTGTGGACCGCGCCGGATGACACCATCACATGGTTTGGTTACCAAATTTTTTAAAAAATGCATATTTATTCTGTCTAACGAAATATCATAAAAGGATAACCGATCACTCGTCAATTTTAATTACTTGTAACCTATTCAAATCCTTTCTTCATTAAAAGTTTAATGTTGATGCTTCCGGAATGAGGTAGCACTATAAGTAGGTCAGATCAAGACAGTTTTTACTCCAATTCAACGCAGATTGAAGTGGTCGGCAACTTTATTATGTGACAGTAATCTACAGTTGGTAAATCCACATGCGAAATAAATTCGTTCCGTAACCTTGCTCGTTCTTTAATTTGCTCGTATCTCAAAGCAATGTTCCCCAATAAAATTAAAGGAAATGACAATAATCCATTCCAGCCCCCAAAATTCCACTCAGTTGTTTTTTTTTAATTTTTTATGTGTTTTTTATAAAAAAACATAATCAAAGAGAATATAAAGAAATAAACTGGTCTTACAAAGTGTATTCACGTTTAAATCAGCCGACTTGAGCATGCGGAAGATGCTTGCGCAGGTGTAGGGTGGAGGAGATAGGCTTCGTTCACTTACTTGCTACAAAGTTAATGCTAAACTCTTTCGGTCACTTTAATTCACTTACTTATTACATTCCCAAACTTATTGGAACTTAAGTAAACTTCTCTGAACTTCAAAGCTTCTGTACAATTTTTAATTAATTTCGCTTAATTTTCGTCACTGCTTTTCTTTTCACTGGTTTTTGCCTTTTCCCCCATGTTTTCTTCACTTTCACCTGCAGGCTGTTTAAACAACAACAAAACAAAAAAAAACTGTCCCAGGAGGTTTGTGAGACGCACAAGGCTAGACTGGTGTGTTGTGTGCAGCCCGCCGACCCGCTGACCCAGTTCGTCGTATCTGAAATGTTTATCGTTTTTTAGAGCAAAACATCGCTCGCTCGATGGCTCGTATCTCAAAAATCTCCTAAAGTTAGGGCAAACGAATGTGGAGGTACAACTGTAAATTGAGCTTAATTCTGAGAAATAAATCTTTCCCTTGAAGTATAATTTCGTTGTGGTCGGGTTGTTTGAATCATAAAGATTAAAATATAAAAACATTACTTTTTATCAATTTATTGGTTTACAAAAATAATATTTTACCAAATTTTCTGATATCTTTTAATAATGCATTTAACTTTTTAATTTTTTTTAAAAATATATATATATTGAAACTCAGAAATACTAAAAAAAAAATATTTTCTCCCATTAGTCAGTAACACGGACCCTTAACATTTGAACACGATTGTCATATCATGCAAAATCTTTTATTTGCTGTCTGCGATTTCACATTTATCTGCTACCTTTACATTTGGGCTTATCTAATTGAGGAAGTTAATCTTACTCAGCAGTATCTGCTGGCTAAAGGCTTTACTCTTGACAAAGTGGTGACCAACTTAGAGGCCTTAAGATTGTTTCTGAAGAGAAACGCTGTCACTTGGTGGAACAAACTATTGAAAAGGAACTTTTAAAATCTTATCAATTTTAAATTTTTGTTTTGAGAGAAGATTAGAATTTATATAAGAAGTGAATGGCAGGAGAACTATTTACGATCCAATATGGGACAGTCAAAGCTTTTTTAATATGGTTCTACTATCAATTGAAAGTGTTACGGTGAAAGCAATTGATTTTGATCAAAAGATTGATAGTTTTGCAACTTTGAAGAGCAGGAAAGGTAAATTTTAAATAAAGTAAATTGAATTTAAAAATAACTATAAGTTTACGTTGCTACAGCTATTAAATACATTTACCCACTGACCTTCAATTTTTTTTTTTTTGGTCCTCGTTATATTGTGGATTTATTGTAACCAGACGAAATCCATCGTGGAAGTCGGGGGAGGGGGGTTGGCACCATGAAGTCACCGCACTGGGTGACACCCCCTCTAGCTACGGCACTGTCAGATTCTCAAAATTGTATTCACATTTTTTACCCTCCACTCAGCAAGAAATGTCTGCCAAGACTTTCCTACTAATTCCATGGCAACTAACCAACACACACTAACCCTCAACCCTACTCCAAACTCTAATTAATGCCCCTTTATAGAGAAAATATATCTTACAATGTGAGGAAAGCTTAAAGAAAAACAAAGATTTAAAAATAACACTTAAAATATTTTTTTAAAGCTTTGAACAAACGTTTCTTCCATGATCATAAGATTTATAAAACACGGCTCTGTATCAAAGTTTCTCTTACAAACAATTCCGCAACAAAAAAAAAAGTTATTTCTTGTTTGTTTTAAGTCCAAAAGTCATTTAATAGGATTGTATAAATGCTCAGGTGTAAAAAAAAACATTTAAAAAATGTGCCAAATTTATTTGCACATAGCCCCATAATGGATACCTCCACCGTTCTCATCCAGACAATAAACTATGTTTTCCTGCTTTATTATTTATATATTCTATAATGAAAGCATTGCATATTATTTTGTAAGAGCCTTTTGTAAATTAAACGCATACGAAAACTTTAGAGATGAGGACAAGGTCTTAAATATTAATTCATAATATTAACTAATTCGCTGTACGTCAATTTTTCTAAATTTTTTTTTTCAGATTGTTGCATTGACCGACTGAAGCATTTTACTCTTCAAACTTTAGATGCAAACGACAAAACAGTATATCAATACACTGATCCAAATGATGCACCTCAAATTAATTACGCGGTGACAGTGGCAGCTTCAGCTAGAAATATTCCTATCAGGAAAATCAATATTAGAGCTACAAGCAACATCCTTACTCTCTGCGAGGTGGAAGCGTTTGGAGGTATTTAGTTACTAGATACTCGAATACAATCTGAGGTTTTGCCGCTTAGCATTATTTATTTCTCCCTTTAAATGTCAAAACGGAAAGCGAAAGGGTAAACTAATTTACTGTTGAATATTCAACAAAGTTTATAAGCTAATCAGTAGTTAATTTTAATATTTCTTTTCGTCGCCTTATTTTATATCTTAAGGCCCAAGATCAATGTGTTGCTCATTTTGGCTCCTATTTATGTAGAGGGAATTCGCGATGTTTCTGTGCCTGATATTGAAGATGATATTTCAATGGTGGTAGTGGCTACTCATTAAGTTTATTAGGAACTGGAGGGTTAGAAGGTCTGAGTAAATAGACGCAAAAGTTTCAAGTGTTGTCGACTCAACTATTCCTTTTTGGAAGCTTATTACAGTCCCTGATTGTCTTTGGCTGGAATGAGCAGTTCCTGTTCTGTGTTCTTGCTGTTATGAGCCTGAAAGCCTGTCATGGTCCTGTCGCTGTCTGTGGGGGTGGGGAGATGGACGAGTGTCTGTTTGATGCTGGAACAGTCGACCAGCCCATTTGTTATCTTGTGCATCACGGAGAGTCATAATCGTCGTTTTTACTCCAATGGTGACCAGAATGTTTCCAACACCAGAGGTGTTCCTGTAGCGTTTAAGAACAAAGTTTTCTGCACCGCCTCCAAACTCTCGATGCTCTTCTTGCTGAATGGGTTCTAGACTGAAGATGCGTAATCTAAAATCGGCAGGATAAAGTCTTTATAGACTCTTTTGTTTTCACACTGGAGTTGCCGATCTTTACATTTCGCTTTTAGAATCATAGGGTCTTGTTTGCGTTTTCTTTCCTTTTTTTTAAAAAACATCTTTGATTAGACAAACCATTTGATTCATTTGAAAACAAGAAGAAAAAGCATAAAAATAAAACCCAATGCAATAAAAAAAAGTTGAAAATACATTTTCTCTTCATGTCTATTAAAGGCAACAATTCAAAAAGACCTTATTAAAGTAACTTCAATTAAATCAGGAATGATAAGCAATATTTTAATTTATTTTTATTTAATTCACCTTTAAAATGATTGTTAAATAAAATGAATTTAGGTTTAAAAATTCGTAAATATTTAAAAGTTTGCTAATTTTCATAATTTGTATGTGTGTAACTGCTGACCCTTGTTCCATTTTTTATATACAGATTGTTCACCAGGATCATGGGGTCTAGATTGTGTCCTATGCGAGGGGAAATGTAACCAGTGTCATCCTGAAACAGGCGCATGTTTAGTTTGTAATGGTTATACCAATCCACCAAATTGTGACCAAAGTAAGATAACAAATATTAATATTTGAAAATTCTTTCATATGGTAGCTATAACTTTTAGTATTATAATCGTTCTGATATGTATAGTTCAGCTGAATAAACTTCCTGATTCCAAAGAAATTGTCCTAAGCTCGTTACATCCTGTAGATACAAGGTTAGATTCTCTTGAAAAATACCTTTCATGACGAGTTAAAAAAATTGAAAATAATTGACACATTTATTAAAATGCATATCGCAAAGAGAGACTGTGCAGATGTGTATTTGAGCCCTTTATGTAAATACTAATAAAATATCCACAGCTTGTCCAGATGGAAATTATGGTATCAATTGTGCCCAACGATGTTCAACAAACTGTTCTCAAAATCTATGTGATGCGGTAACAGGCTTTTGTAAAGCATGTCCAAATGGTTACAAAGGATCTTTTTGTGATCAAGGTAATATTATATTTTTAAAATACACAATCCTGATAATTATTTCATTGATTGTGATGTTGTCGAAGAAACGAAGCTATATACAAATGTTAATATTTTTAAAAAAATATATAAATATTACCTGCGTAGGAACACAGGTTGTTTTTTGTATCAAATGTATTTTGTCATTGAAACCCTAGAGATACACATTAAGCCCCTATGCCCCCATGCCACAGTGGTGGAAGTTCTTTCAATGTGAGCTTTTTCAAGCTTATAGGTTGATGGGAAGGAAATAATCAAAGAAATGATACAAATCTGGAGAATTAATATTTTCATAGAAAAGTAGAATTCCATGTAGCCTATAGGACAGTTGATTGCGAGTTTCTACAAGCTACGTTTTTTTACATAATATTCTATTCTATTAAATTGGACATGTTCGTTATTTTGATCTAACTTTATGTGTCCGTACTCTGCAGCCCGATAGCATTCTTGCCTTAATAGTTTATAATCACATCTCGATCTAAATCTTCATTTTGTATCGTCATATATAGAGTTAACAAGTTTATTTTATCATTATCTGTAGATCTAAATTGTTATATTATGAATTGGGCATTAATCTATCTAAATTTTAAAAAGCGTAATATACCTCTAAACGTAGGAATTAACAAATTAAAAAAAAAAAATGTTGTACCGACCTTTGAAATGCGATGTAAGTTCCAATGGTAGATCGGTCCCAACCCAACTCCCTCCTCGAAAAGGAAAGTTAAACATAAATTTTGAAAGTTATCCTATGATGCACGTTTATATTTAAACTCTTGTGGGACCTGGGAACGTTGGGTCTACTAGTTATGGGCAGTTATTGAAGAATGTTTAGAAAGTACACCGGCCCAGGCAATTTTCATTCAAAATATATTGTTATGTAGACAACGTGTTTATGTTTCACTTTCCCCGTGTACTATGTGAACTCTGTCTAACACTAAATTAGGCTGCGTTCGTATTGGACGTATTGGATCAAAAGATCCCTTTGATCTTGGTCTTTGTTTACTACCACTACAAACTAAAAATAATTAATATGTTCTAGTAGAACTTTGTTGAAAGTTCGGCGTGAACTAGGCAGGTAAATAATGTGTAAGGCTGTTCGAGATCGTACAGTAGGTTTTGACTTCAAGGGACAAGGGTGTGTTATTTGTATCCATCATTGTACCTTACTCTTTTGGCACATTGTACTAACTGTGTATCGGTACAAGACATATCGATGATTTTTAATTAGTTTTTTTTTATTATGTAATTATATTGATACTTAAATAAATCTTATTAATTGTAATTAGTACTGTTTTGAGTATCGTATTTCACTGTTGTTTTTCCACATATTGTATTGTCTTTTGTTATGCACTGTTTAGAACGAGCCATAATTTAAAACAACAGTTTAATTTCTCACTATAGAAGGCAGTGCGTAACAATGTGAAGATTTAAGTGTAAAACAGCCACCTGTTAGGATTGAAAATTATTACGCACGACTTGGTTCAAATATCAATTTTACCTCAGAAATTAAGATTGCATCCTTTTTTTTTAATGCGAATTCATTAAGGGCCCAACTTTACTTTGAAGCACAACAAAAAAAGATAAAATTGTTTGGGAAAAATGGATGTATCTTAATTTTTTAAATTGTTGTTTTTTTCGGCCGGGGAAATTTAAACTGAATTTTTTTTAGATTAAGTAATATTATGTGTCCTTAAAAATACCCAGTACATCGCCCACATTGATTCGCAAAAAAAAAACCACTTTAAGTGAGGTGTCTGTGTGTGTGTCTGTGTGTGTGTGTGTTTGTGTGTAGGTTTTTATTAGTGTCAAGAGAGGGGGACAATATTATGGGCCAACACGGAGGCTCAGATCCCAACTTATCTACTGAGTACTATGTGTAAAGCTGGGTTGCCGAATGATTAATCCGAAGCTAGTGGACTCTAATTCAATTCGCAAGATAAAAGCAAAGACATCACCAGCAATCGGGATGGGTGGGACTCCTTAACCTTGGATGGCAACTGATCAGGGAAACACTGAAATCGAACCCGGAGTTGGAGTCCCGATGAAAATTCCAACTCTTGCGATGCAGAACACATAAAGAGCATAGCGATAATTGACAAACTGCTGGTCTTCTACGCATCCTGGTCTATTTCCAGTCGTCTTGACCAAGTTTTGCCTTTGAATCATATAGGCAACGACGAAAGAGTGCGGGCGAATTGAGCAGCTCTCACTCACTTTAAAGAAAATACAGCTCAAGTCAAGGCTACTCCTTAAGTCGAAAATTAATTATATTGTCTTGGTCATCTTTACTTGCGGAGGGCAAACAATAGTAATAATGATTTTAAATATAGCAACGTAGATATGAATTGTATGAAAACCAGTGTCATTCTGTCAATGAGTAGAAATTAAATAGTTAAACAAATATATTAACGGTTAATGCTATTGTTTTTGTGGGTTTTGTTTAAAGGATCATTAAATAGATTAAAACTTTTAAACACTGCTCTTTGGCCACCATGTTTTATCATGTCATATTTTCAGTTTGTGAATCTGGAAAGTGGGGCCCTCAGTGCGCAAACACTTGTAACGAGAGTTGTTGGGATTCTTCATGTAATAACGTCAATGGAACTTGTGATTATGGCTGTGATGGATTCAGTGACGTTCCTTTTTGCACTGAAGGTAAATGTTATCATATTTTAATGACATATTGCATATGGTATTGTTTTATCAACTGTCAGAATCCACTTTTTTTAATGACAGAAATGAGACAGACACTGTTATTGCACTCCATTGTCATTTTCTGAAATAATTTTTCGTATGTGATAATTAACGTTTCCTGATGCCATTTGTTAAGTTTGCATTCTTGGAAAATGGGGAAAGAACTGTAGTCAAGACTGCAGTAAAAACTGTTATAACCAATCATGCAACCGACTGAATGGAACATGTGACGATGGATGTTTAGGGTATTCTAACCCCCCAAGTTGTAACATCAGTAAGTTTGTATATAAATATGCAAATTATAATTTACTCACAAGCTCGTATCAATGAATAACCTGAAAAATCGATTTAATTTACTTGGTTAAACATGCATTCAAGTAACACAATTTCTAAAATTTGCAATTAGTGCTAAACTAACAACTTTTAAAGAAACTCACAACTCATTTAGCCCCGTTATCGGGACTTGTATTTACTGAAATCGGTGCCATCTGGTAGCATTAGTGATATTGTCAAATAGAGAATTATGTGTTTTAATCATTGAGTACAATTTACAATGTTTCTGCCTCATACGGCCCTATTGTACAATAATTGCTATTTCTTTTAAGAAACAACTTTCTTTTCAGTACTATTTTACATACTTTAAAAGAGTTAAATAATCCATGGTTTCATTAAATTTCATTATTTTCAGCATGTCCATTTGGAAAATGGGGAAAGAACTGTCAAGATCAGTGCAGTTCAAACTGCTACAACACATCCTGTGACAGACGAACTGGAATTTGTGATCAAGGGTGTAGTGGATACATCAACCCTCCTGACTGTAACATTGGTAAACATATGTATATATATTATGTTCAATATATTTTACTTTAAAAATGCTTACTATATCTACCCCACCCCCAACTAAGTCGTGGCAGCCCAACTCCCCACGCTTTCCTGGACCTTGGTCGATTCTGTATGGTATTAGATTCGAGAGCTCAGTATGGATAATACTATAAGGTTTTATAAACAAATTACCGTTTAAAATATTATTATAACATTCTTCACGATGCAATACGATACTGATAAAAAACCATTACAATTTTTTGTGAGGCAAATTATTCTTTACATTTTTCAGCAAACATTTTTATCAAATGAGGAAGTAGTTCAAAACATGAATTCTAGTACGCTTTCTTTTTATTTTTTTAAAATTCTTACTCTAAAAATTCAGATTCTCTATTGGTTGCACGATGATCATGTGGTTCAAATAGAGCCTCTGTCAAAAGTTTGTATAAAAAATTCAATCCCCAGCCAAACCATCTAATTTTTGTAAGGATCGTATTGTTCCCTACACATATTAACTTTGTTACCTGGGGGAAATCAAAAGCGAGGAAGGTGATTTATTTCAACCCGTAAGATTGGAAACAACTTATTCCGCCCCCTACCAGTGTACCCTAATATATCTTAACAAATAATTAGTTGAAATTATGTGTCTCGGAAAATTGCTTGGTGTGATTAACTAAGGAAATAATGATATGAACTTCTAATTTTATTAAAACTAAAAACAAAGTCATTCGAGTGAATGTGTAAATAAATATATTTAATATTTGATTTATATTCATTCGAGAATTGTTAAAGCGTTCATAAACTGCATAATTTGATCAAAGGCAATAAATGCATGATTTAAATAGATTTAATGATGTATATTATATGACAAACACAGTGAGTGAGAGGGAGAGAGAGTGGTGTTTGGCTTACATTTTTCCTGACATTCTTCACTAGATTTAGACATCAGCTTAATTTTTTTTTTTTTTAAAAAGAGCATGCATTAATGAAGGACTCTTTGTTACATTCTTTCTGACAACATGTCTCTCAATATTCATATTCCTCACACATATCGCTCTGCATACACCGCTATCCGTCAGATCAGCTCCATCCGCCACTACCTCACAGTTAGCTCAACAAAAACACCAGTAACTGCTCTTGTTCTCTCTCATCTTCACTATTTTAACTCTCTTCTGTCATGCTCACCAAAATATTTCATATAAAATCTGCAGAAGGTTCAAAACTCAGCTGCTATTCATCCCTTTTTAAAGCTTCCTCCCGCAGACACGCGTATTCATTCTGTTCCCAGAACACGCACTAAAACCTATGGTAAATGATCTTTCTTTACCCCAAAACAATTGAATTCTCTCTCACAAATCTTTCCCAATATTACGATAATCCCAACCTTCAAACTGCTTTCAAGACCCATCTCTTCAAAATTAATATACTGACTCCTTCTCAACCCTCGCTAATATAAACAACGCTCCACGCTGCTGGGTGCTATCCATGGCTAGACATTGATAGATAGTTATTGGGTGGGTGAGATCAAGCTTTTCACCAATTCTGTTTTTAAATGTATAATTTTTGTGTAATTGCTAATTTGTTATCTAAACTTCGGTGAGCCTCGCCTTAGGCTAGGCTACTGCGCTATATAAAACCAACTTAATAATAATAATTATATTTATAAAATGCAGCTATATATTTTTTTGGTTTAAATCAAATAAGGCCTTTATAGTTTCAAGGGAATACACTTTCCTTAAAAAAGTTATGAAATAAATAAATGTCAACACTTGTTAATTTTAAATCCTTCAGTTTGTGATCATGGAACGTGGGGAGCAAATTGTTCATTTCCCTGCAACAACAGCTGTTTTAACGCATCATGCAACCACCGAAATGGCTCTTGTGATTTGGGGTGTGATGGTTTCAATAATCCACCAGTATGTACAGAAGGTGAGCTTATTTTTTTTTCCAAGAGCTAAAGTAATGAAACAACATCTCAAGCTCTAACAACAATTCATATGCAATATTTGTTGTTGTATTTTTTTTTTAGTATGCAAGTACTACTAATGATAAAACTCATTTAAAGTCATGGTGAGTAATATGATTCCCTTTGGGGGATGGGGCGTGGGGCTTGGAAGGTTGGGGTGAATGGGAAAAAGAGACTGGCCATTTTTTTTAATATAATGCGAGGAAATAGTGTTCTTTCCGAATTGTATAATGCAGGGTCTCCAAAATTTTCATTCCAATGGCCACATTAATTATCAAGCAGCAGTCCGGGGGCTGACTACACACTGGAGTACTAAATAAAAAAGAATCAAAACATGAATGCTGTTTGTAATTATTTATTTAATATAATTTTATTCAGTAATAATTTAATAACGCATTTATACACTACAATTGAACTTGTATTAGTGGGAATGGTGAAATTGTTTCCTGGATGCCAAAATAGCAGACATTTCTGGCCTTAGATTTGATGTCCCTAACATCAACAGTGATTTGAGATTATCATCGGACAAGTTTATTCTTAAATTGTTCTTCACGTATTTCATTCTTTAAAATGTTTTCACACGGGTACGTTGTTACAAAGATTGAAAGGTACGTTAATGCAAAAGTTTTGACTTTAGGAAAGTCTTCCTTGTGCACAAACTGATAAAAACCCACCAGTCATTCTTTGAACTTGTCCCTAAGGGGTCATTTGCTTGAAATTCAATGACCTCCGGCTGCAGTTCATCATTTTTGCAATGTAGTGATCGGTTAGAAAACATATTGCACTACTACGCGCCACTATTTTAATTCGGCAAAAAAATAACGTCCACGTAAGTGGCGGCTGATCTTGGCAGGATACACGTAAATTTACGTTATTTCTTTTCCGTAGACGAAAAGTTTTCCACGGGCCGGACGAAAGGGCCTATCGGACCGCATCCAGCCCGTGGGCCGTAGTTTAAATACCCCTGGTATAGAGTAACGAAAAAGGCACGTACCAAGTACTCTTCTAAAACTATAACATTTACCGTCGAATATAAAATCTTACATCTCTGAGCTTGGGTGAAATATATTTTTTAAGAATAAAGGCTTGGGAAAATATTTTTAAATCATTTACATTTCATCGTATACATGTACAGGATTGGACAAATAAAGTAAGTTCAAGAATGTTTCTTCAAGTGTCAGAAAAGGTGGTATAAGTCAAAAGACAGCAAATATTAAAAAGTGCACTTTAAAAAAAATAGAGATACATTTGTTGACAGAACATTCAAAAGTAATGGGATTAATGCACTTACATTGAAAATGTTATAGCAATTTTAAGGTGTGTTTTATATCCTAGTTTTCAAACAAAACGTTATTTTTTTAGCCTTATTAAATATTATTAAATGGCTATTTTAAAGTATTTTGGAAGTTTTTGTCTCATTTTTGTTTTTAACTCTTACTATATTTTAACTGAATTTTATATCATTGAGGAATGATAAAGCTTAATTTGTGCTGTCCAAGTGAATTAGCTTACCCTATTCCAGCTGTGACTTCGGCTTTCACTGGAATTGTTATTTCATGTCACCCAAAGTCATAAAAAAATATCTCTCAAATGCCCTCCTTTGATTGACTGTTGCCCATTTTGACGGCTTGTTTTGTTTTAAGTTGCTCCTTTTGCCCCCAAAAAGTTCTCGATAACTGGGGCATAATAGTGAGGCTAAATAAATTGTAGAGAACTGGGAAAATTTTGTAAAAGTTCCAAAATCTGATATTGTGTAATAATTGATGGTAATATAAAAGTAGGCAATGTACCTTTTAATTCTTTGGTTTTTTTTTGGAGTCAAAAGTGGACGAAAATGCCGCCCATTTATAAAAAGAAAAATATTCCTTTAAGTTTTTCATCCCCCTCCCACCAATGCCACTGGGGTTGACTCATTTTGAGTGGGCTCTGGGTTTCATAATGCATAATTACCCCCTCCACCCCACGCCTAAAATATCAATCCCCCAGATCAAAATTTCTTAAACAAACACTGGTTAGTTATAACTTCGGTCCAGCCTAGATCCCAAATACTATTTCCTACATTGCTTGACCTGTTTAGAGAGAAATAGAGGTCATCGGTGCATTACTTTACCCACGGCCCCCGTTGCTCTTAAAAGGGCCAACCAACTACAATAAAGATTTTCATCTCATAACGATAAAACACAATATTATACTTTTTAGCCAACTCTGCGAGTTAAATTTTATTGATTTGTTTTTGTTCTTTTAATTTGATTTTTTTTTTTTTTTTTAGAATGCCCATCCGGTTATTGGGGTCAAAACTGTACGTTAGCCTGCAGCTCGCATTGCTCAAATGCATCTTGTGATGGACAGACCGGAGAATGCTACCTCGGCTGTATGGCTGGATATTTACCACCTAAATGCGAACAAGGTTGGTTCTAAAATCATTTGTGTTTATCTTAAAGTGATCTTCTTTTATGATAAGAAATTATATTTTTATGCTAAACTTAGTTAATTAAAACACATTTTTTTTTATATTCATGAGCAGGAACATTAATTTTTTGTATGACTCCTTAAACACGAGTTTTGATTTTAATATTTTATATTATGTGCATATTTCTTAAATTAAGAAATTATGTTTTCTTATTTCAAACAAATAAATTAACAATTTCAACATCATTATCAATTAAATTAATGTTAATTTTTTTTCAAATTATTATATTTTGTTGTTGTTTGCATAGTCTTCAGTATAAATATATTTCTTTTGAATTTAAAAAAAAAAAAATAGGCTGCAAGGAAACCTTTTATGGCATCAATTGCTCCAAAGTGTGTTCCAACAACTGCTCAAAGAATCAATGTGATTCAAATATTGGGTATTGCTTACGGTGTATAGACAATCACGAAGGACATTTTTGTGAAGGTATACCTATGAATCTTTTAACTGATGTCAATCCTACATTTAAGATGATCAAATAATTTTTGACTAAATATTTTTTTAAAGATTAGTGTTACGAACATTTTGACACAAATAAAACAGAAACATTTCAGAAAACAAAATATTTGTAAAAAAAAAAAAAAAAAAAAAAAAAAAAAAAAAAAAAAAAAAAAAAAACAAAAAAAAAAAAAAAAAAAAAAAAAAAAAAAAAAAAAAAAAAAAAAAAAAAAAAAAAGAAGAAAGAAAATTATATTTT
Organism: Lymnaea stagnalis; assembly: GCA_964033795.1. NCBI lineage: Eukaryota > Metazoa > Mollusca > Gastropoda > Lymnaeidae > Lymnaea > Lymnaea stagnalis. Next base: position 286,098 of record CAXITT010000163.1, on the reverse strand, counting down.
TTACTGTATTACACTTCTTTATAAAGGAATTTCAAGTTATTTTTTGGGGGGTTAAATTCAAAGTTAGAAAGAAGCAGTGAAGAAAAAGGTTGTCTGACTTGTTAAAAACTAGGAATAATTTTAGCTCCCTTGAATAGAAATATAGTTACTTAATCTAGATCCCATTGAATTCAGCTTATTTACCATAATTCTGAAAAATAAATTTTACATATTGGGAATTTTGAAAAAAAATGGTTCCATAAAAAGATAAGAATGTAAAAGATATAAAATATATTTTGGATGAGTGAAGTTGAGGATATTCAGGTGAATGATTTGTTGATTTATATATATATGTATATTTGTTCCTCATTACTTTCTACTTGTTGAGACCCGCTGGTCCTCACCGTTTTGAGACCCGCTGGCTCCCACTCTCTCCATCCCTACCCTACGGGATATTGCGTAATTAGGCTGGGCCTGAAATTCATCACAAAGAACAATAGAAATTAACCTGCTCAGCTTCCCGACTAGCTCTAAGTTGGGAAAGTTACATCGCCAAAGCTTACGGCGATGTCGCATGTGATCTGCCCTTACGCGGCGTGGAAGACTAGTACGAATTCAAATCCCGAAGCCGAGATCACAACTGCTCGTACGTCCTGACCGAAAGCCTCACTGGGCAAGGGCGGGAGGCGACGAAAAACCTCCTCCCTCAATGAGGGGAAGACTTCTGCCCAAACCAATATTACTCACATTTCAATCATTTACGCAGGTTCGACTGGCGGGGTTTGGACAAGATCCTTCCCCGCCGAACGTGGCTTCCTTAAAACGCCCTTGATACCCATGGCTGGGAGGCTGGGTGGGACCGAGTACGGCTACAGATGAGGTGCGTGGACTGCATCCCCTCCCCACGGATGTCCCCATGGGAAAGGCGTCCCCTCTCGCGCGTGTGACGCTTGACAGGCGCGCGCGAGGCCAACAAGTTACTGTTCAAGGCCGAAAGGGTGGGACGGGACACCCACAACATTCCCTGGTTGTTCTCCAGTTGAATGTGTGTGGTATCAGGCAGAAATCACACGAAGTAACCAAATTACTCCACGAACGCAATGTGGATGTAGGGCTCTACCTAGAAACGTTGCTTCACGGCAAGCTGTTTCACATTACTGGTTACTCACTCTACCACTGTAAGTGTGATCGCTGCCATGGCCATACCACAGCGGTACGAAATTACCTCGCAGTGGAGGTCATTGAGTCGAAACGTTACGCAAACACTGACACGTTGTCGGTTAAAGTCACCAAGTGTGGGAAAACGTTCGCCATTTACAATTCTCCCAGCAATGCGATCACGATCCCTACCCACGGGGAGACAATCTTTAAAAGGACTATTATTGCAGGAGATTTAAATGCCAAATCCCCCATGTGGGGTTATCCGGAGAGGAACGTCTCCGGTAAGCACGTGGAAGAGGTCTGTCTTGAGACCAATCTTATCAGACTCCAGGACGAAAAGAGCGCGCCCACTCTTCTTCACTACGGCCACGGAACGGAATCAAGGCCAGATCTGACGCTCGTGTCCGCTGATCTCGCGGGACATCAGAATATTAAATTCCTGGAGGAAATCGGGAGTGACCATCTTCCCCTTTACTTGAGATTGACTTAGGTCAGGCCAAAACCAAGTGCGAAAAACGCCACTGGCTCGTCTGGAGGGCCAACTGGGGAAATTTTGAAAGTCAGTGCGAGACCAAGCTCAGACTAATAGCAGTCGACGTGGCCGATTCAGACTTAGATGTTGCTTTCGAGACGTTTAATGGAGTTAAAGTGTTGGAGTCTACACCTATCACGTCGCAGTGCGAGTGACCACACACCGCGCAGTGAATATTATTAGTAAATATTACTTTAGCGATGAGTTTTTTTTTTTTTTTTTTTTTTTTACAGGGCCCTCGCTTTCACCTTTTGCTAAATTTCTGTTAATTTTTTTTTTTTTTTCAGAACTCAATCAACTTTAGCTAAATGTCTGTTAATTTTTTATTTTTTTTCCGAACTCAATCCCATTCAACGCCGGGTATATTGCCAATATATATATATAGGTATCCTAAACCATCAAGTCCCACGTTAAGATTGAGCCAGAGTATTCTTTAAGATGACACAACTTTAAACACCCCGTCCCAGTTCCGTGTAAAAATGATATTTTGCTAGTGTCATTCTTTTTAGCAGACTTAAAGATACACTGCTTTTAGTCCTGAATACTTTGCCAGAATCAAAAGTTTCTTGATTATAAGTCATTTTTAATTGTGTGTTATTCATTATTTTCTGTCTTTTTTTCTTCTTTTTTTTTTTGCCCAAAGCATCCAGCCAATAGTCTACTGTTTTTTTATTTTTTTATTTGGTCTCTCTTCAGGTTGTCCCATATCCTGTGTGCTATATTTCGTACTGCTTCACTTGAACAAAGTCATCCCTTTTATCATGCTTTTATTTTTATACAAAATTTTAGGGCTACATTTAATTTTTCTCACACTTTTTACTCTCCCCAATGTTGTTTTTAAAGCATTTTGTTTGAATTATTTATATTGTCAAGATTATCCCATGTACCGTATTGAGGGCACGGTATATTAATAAATAACTTGTCATTTGTTCACAGCTATATCTGCATCTCCTGAGACACCAGTTGGTGCTATTGTTGGGTCCATAATTGCTGTCATCGTTATTTGTGTTTTCATCTTATTGGCGGTCGTGTTTTGGAGGTAATACCGGTAACTGATTAAGTGAACATACATTTTGTTGGACTCAATTTCAAGGACCATGTTTTTTTTTCTTAACATAAGTTGCCAATGATATTTTTTGTAATTATAGTCAATAATGTATATAAGTTGGTCGAAAAGAGATAATTTTCTAGCCTAACTCATTTTGTTTTAAATTTACATTTTAATAATTAACGTAAATCAAAGAGTATGAGTTTCAAATGTGTCCCTGATTCCTTTTTTTTTTTTTTAAAAATCAGAAGACGTCAAGCTTTTTTAAAATCTAAAATGAACCAAGGAGTTGAGATTAAAGAGCAAAACAGATCTTCAACTTTTGATCGCATGGAATTTAGTGACCTGGAAAACACAAAAATAGGTATTAGCCTTTGAGTTTTTTTTTTGTTTTTTTTTATATTTTTTTTTATACACTACTCGTTTTTAGGCATATCAAATTTTATTTTTTAAGGCACCATGAGCTCAAAGTTTATGTAAATGCAATGCGTAAAAGAAAATAGTGTTGTACTGGGCTTCAAAGCTCAAAATAATTTATTGTAGGACAATTTTTTTTTTATCTATTAAGGGGGCAGTCTACCAAATTTTTTTTTTTTTAATTAACCAACTTAGAGCAATTATTTTATTATGGTCATGTTAAGCTATGAATGGAGATATATTTTCATGCTTTAAAAAAAAATTAATTATATATTTGCCATGGCAACGGTGGCCATCTTGAAAATAATACCCATTCGTAGAGTTCTAAAATTTTAAAAACAAACATACATATTGCTTAAAAATTGATTGATTCATGAACTTCAATTATATTTAGAGGTACTGAGCTAGTTTAATTTCCTTTAAACTTTTCAAAACATTTTTTTTTTAATTTTTAAAATTTGCCTCGGCAGAAAACGCTTAAAATTTACCATCCTAGGATATGAAAAATTTTTTTTTAACAAAAGTAATTGACCGAATTGATTTTTGAATAGCTCATTACACACAAAATAGTTAAAGAAAGATACACACCAAATTTTATTACTCTAGCTTGTATATTAGCTGAGATTTTAGAATTCTACGTTACAAAACAACAGAAAAAAAACAATTTTGAGAAAAATCAACTTTAAACTTTAAAAGTGAAAAATTTTAAGTTTAATATGAAAATGAAGTTCTTTTACATAGTTTTTTTTTGTTCAGCAACATGGACATGGTGGTTTCTTATATTATTGAACTGTTGAATGCACTAGGAACATGGGTTTTAACTTCTTGAACTTCATCAGGTGCTCTCGTCAAAATCACAATTTTAAACAAAAAATTGTTTTCCTCTGGAATAAAGCTAATTTGTGTTGTATTAGAATTTTTTGTTCAGCATTATAATATTACACAAGTTATCCAAAGTCCCCAATCAACCCTTTTGTCCATGATCCTTTTAACCATGCTTAGATGACAAGGTTATGTTGCTGTCACCATCACTGAAATTGAAGCATAGTTTTATGGCAGCAATGCTATGTTGAAACTTTTGTACCTATTCTGTGTACTTATTTCATCAAAGATGTCCCTCATACCAGAGATGAATGAGTTATTTGTCTATTAGAAATGTAATAATTGGGCAGATACTTGCTCATAAATGTTTCATGTCTTCGGCATAGTGCAGTTTTTATACTTTGTGCAGGTTGTAAATGTTGCGGTGCAGCTGGATTGTTTATCGCAGATATCATAGATTGCAACTTTTCGTAGGCGCCCGAAAATATCTAAAATTTTTAAAAATTGTCCATTTTTTTATTTTTTCATTTTTACGAAGATGAACATTCTTAGAAGCGATTACATATCAATTGATACTACTTTTTAAAAGATTTTTTGTGAATTAACTGATATTTAACACCCCACCCCACTCTAAAAATTGACCTAATTTTGGAAATAAAATAAAATTCATACATATCCCATGTTTGAGACCTCAAAAAACTAGTTTTAAATAACAAAATATGCTATTATTATATATCAACGTAAAGGTAAATTCAATTATTTAGAAAGTGTACGGTGTGCTTTTAGGGCTATTATCAACAAATACATCTTGATCTTTTTAAATTTATTTTGGCTACCAGTGTTTTGCTTTCACTGACCCTTTCTAAATCTGGTTGGGATAATATATTTATTGAGCATACTTCTTTTTTTTTTTTTTTTTTTTTTTTTTTTTGTTTTTTTTTTTTTTTTTTTTTTTTTTTATTTGGTTTTATTTTGTCTCTTATTTACAACAAATACCTCCAATTCTATTATTTTAAACTGGTAACTTTTGTAAAATATTCATCAAAATTAGTGTTTTTTGGAGTTTTTTTTAACTGTATTAACTCAGCCTATGACGTCCCTACTTAAATTCCGATCGTCATCTTAATAGTTGAATTAATTTGTAAATGTTTACTGGTTTACTGTTGTTGTTTTATAAAAAGACAAAAAGTAACAGCAGAAGATCGTTCTCTGATTAAAAAGAAAAAAATAATATTAATTGAGAATTAAAAAAAAAAACAATGGGGAGTTATGCGACTTATTAATGTATGTTTACATAAAGAATGGATTAACACAAGTCTTAATGAATTAGTGCTTGGTTAAATAAATTTAATGAGATGGTTTGATAACATGAAATTCAGTAAAAGGATGCCTGAAGTCAGTTAGATCAATGCACAAGTGTGAGTGAGGTGATCTGCAACAATTACGATGATCCTCAAAGTCACACGAGTCCATAGACAATGGAAGAATACACTGGAATATCACGAAGAACGTTGCAACTTATTGTAAAATAATATCTTCAACTTCAAAGGTGGAAACGCGTAATATGGCAGGTTATAAAAAAAAAACTGCAAATTGCAAAGCCGTGAACGAAGTCAAGAGTTACCACTTGATAGGTTTCCAAACAAGAGACATATACAAGACAGTTGGTTTGGAGACAAAACACGCTTATTCTTGCCACACCTATTTATTCTCAAGATGGCCATTGCTATTTTGAAGCATGTATAAAACAAAAATTTCTAGCAACGATACTCATACCGGTACGTAAAAATATTCAAGTCAGTCAGGACGTTAGAGTCTCGGTCGGTGTGGTGTTTTTGGAAAATTCTATTTCAATAAACAGTTTCTGGCGGAGACCCCGGACCCCTCTTTAGCTGGAGGGTATCGCCCCCTCCCAAACCCTCCTTGAGGTGTCCCGTTTTTTTCCAGTTCTTTTTTTGGTCACCTTATCATAGACCAACATCTTAACTTGTACCGTAATATAATTGGATGTATTTTTTCCAAGTAACACATAAATTGCGAATTACTAATTCAATTAAAATAGTATCTCTTTTATGATTAATTTACATGAAGCTGTAAAATGTATAAAATAAACTTCTAAAATAGTTAATATAGATAAATAAGTATTCCCATTATAAACATCCACTGTTCCTAGAACTAGATCTGATAAAATTGCATTACTTAGTTAGTTATGTTAGTATTGTATTAAAACGATTACCAATGTTTATATTAATGTAGATTCAAAGATATTAGATAAAAGCTCTACTTTTCCAGCGGCTGAAGCGATTTACAATAATGTCGCAGCTTACAAAGTTGTTGACAGCCAACCTATTGCTGTCAAAGATCTGAGCACATTTTTGCATTCCCATAAAATGGATTACTTTGAAAACCAATATAAGGTATTTGTTTCTGGAAGATAGTATCTAGACTCTCTATGTCTATGTCATGTGATAGAGGGCTATACTGAGCTTATACTTTGATAAAGAATGATAGACTTGGCAAGTTGGAAAAATAGGGTAGTGTATAGTATAAATAAATAAAAACAGCTCATGTTTTAATTTTCATATGTAAGCCTAAGCAAAGATTTGTGATGGTTGTAGATAATTAGTTTAAAAAAATAATATGGTGCTATTTGAAAATTAGTTAAAGGCAAAATTATTATTTTCTAGAATATAATATTTGGTTAAGTAGTCTACTTTTAATTTTCAGATTATACATTTCTAAATAATTTAAAAGATTAATTTTAAAAAAAATAATATTTTATACTTATAAACTAAGTATCCATGCTAATCCAACCAAAAGTTTCTTTTATTAGAAACTAATTTTTTTCCAATATTTTTGTACATTTCTGTGCCTAGCAACAATTTATATTAAATTTCAACATGTTATGCAGAAAATACCAGCACCAAAAAATGTAACAACAGAAATGGGAATGAATTCGTTAAATAAGCACAAAAATCGTTACAAGAATATTTGCCCATGTAAGTAAAAGTTTGTTTTTTATAATTAAAAATTCAAATTCTATATTTTAAATTTATATTTGAGGTACTGGGAAATTTTTTTATTTATTTCAATAAAAAATATATTATATAATAGCGTCTTCCCAACTTTATCCTTTTATTTTATTACTTTAATTTTAACAATTTCTAAAATTAAGGAAACTAGACATTTGGTTCCCAAATTTTTAAAGTCACCCATTACACTTTCACTAAATCACAAATTGACACTTAAATACTTAAACCCCCTGATCTTACATTAAAAAAAAATTAAGAAATTGTGTATTGTATTGAAAATATTATTTTCATGATTATTTAATAATTACACATCTGAATAATTACACATCTGATCTTTAGATGACCATTCTCGTGTCCATTTGGAGATAAACACAACAAAGAATGAAGAGGACTATATCAATGCTTCTTATGTTGAGGTAGCCTACGCTTTAAGTCAACTTTATCCATTTAATTCCAACCAATTTTTAATTTAGTCATTTCAATTTTATTAAATAAAATAACTTTTCTAACATTTTTAAAGCAGTGTTAGCAGAAGCTTAATTAAAATATCATTGTTATTCTGTCCGCCTTTATGGATATGACAATAAGGCCTCATATGGAGTAATCTACTGAACAGTTTGTGATACATCAGTTTGTCTGCCTTTTCTTTATTTTTTCAAGCACTTTCTTCCACTGCTGGCTTGCTGGACCTGTCATAGCGAGTTTGCATTGGAATTTTCCTCTCTTTGTTAGAGGTCTGGAGTTTGTTTTTTTATATTCTCTCTGGGGTTCCAAATTCAGTCCACAAGTTACTATTTCTTCATTAAATTGTCATTTGTCACATATTCATGCAACAGCCTATTTAAAAAAAAAATTATGATGCTGCTTATTTTATTTTTTTTAACAACAGAGATACATTATATATAAAGTTATTGAAAAGAGAGACTGAGGAAATACTTTGTTGTGACACAGAAAATTTGAGGGACCATTATCATAAAAATAACACTAAGGAATTTGGAATCATTTCTCATTTTATCAGTTGCCTTAAAAAAATTTTTGCTTGCTTTGAACAACATTTTTCACTTCATAAAACATCACAGCTGTTAGCTGTTGCTTATTACTCTATAACTATTAAAAGATTTCCTTTTAGATTTCCACTAATTTGTTCTCATAATTTTAGTTGTTTTATAATCTTATTTTATTACTTTCTCAAGGGCTTCAATAAAGATGACAAATTCATTGCCTCACAGGGTTAGTAAACAGAAGGTTACCCCTTTAATTAATATATGAAACAAGCCATTACTTTAAACATCTTAATATAAATAAAATGGTTTCTAAACAAAGTTGTCGATTCCCTTGTATCTATTTCTGCATTTTTTATTATTTGTAGGACCAAACAAAGTCATTCTTAAGGATTTTGTAAGAATGTTGTGGGAACAAAGAGTTGATAAGGTTGTCATGCTCACAAACCTTATTGAAGAGGGAACAGTAAGTAGCTAATCTTAAAAGTAACAGTCTTCTTTAAATCAAAATTTATTTTTTATAATTTCCGTTTCTGGAAATCTATCCTAAATAAATAAGTAAAATTGATGGTTTTTAAAAAAATGTCCAATTAAAAACAAATACAAAATGGCTAGCTTTTAAATCTATTTTCATAATATTAAATTAAGTCATTTTTAATCTATGCTTTTTTTTACTGTAAAAAAATATGATAGGTTAAGTGTGAAAAATACTGGCCAGATGATGGAATTTTACAATTTGGTGAAATTCAAGTGAAAATGATTTCCACAGAAACTTTCGCAGACTATGCCATAAGAGTTCTTGAACTTTCTAGGGTTGGTGTCCATTTCTCAAACATGGTTTTCTAATTTATAATTTTCACATTTTAACTTTGTACTTAAATGTGTTAATTGCTTTCTTTGTTCTATGCTTTAATGGTTTGATAAAATTATTTCATTTGTAAATATTTATCTCTAAAGATTAAAATATGTTACATATTTAATCAAATAAAGTGGTTAAAAGAATTGATATTGTAGTTTTTCTAATAAATAAAATTCATATGTTGTTTAACCTTTAAAAAAAGTAAACAATTTAATGAACCAGATGAACTATAGGAAATGAATTTATTTAACTTTAGCCTAGAGAAGCAGGTCGAACATTCACTCAATTTCACTTCACTACTTGGCCTGACAAGGGTGTACCTGAAGTACCTTGGGGTTTAGTGGACTTTGAACAGAGAGTTTTTTCTCAGCCTACAAGCAGGCCAATTGTTGTTCACTGCAGGTATTTAAGCAACTTTTAAAGTTGAGACTTCATGTAATGTTTTTATTACCACTACAACTCTTCAATTTTTTATTTAATAGGCCTAAATAGAGAGGGCTACATCATAATGCTTCTTTCTTTATTCTTTTAAGAAGCAAACTACTAAGTTAATAAAAAAAAAGTGCTTTTATAATTATATGATTTGATGTCATAAAATGTTTGTTAGCTAAGAACTTTCAATGTGTTAGAGAAGCTTGAATATAAGCATTTACAATTTGTTAAAACAAATTTAATTGCCGATTTAAATATGTCTAGGAAAATATTATTGAACAAATTACTTTTTAAAATTCATTCAAAGCATTTTCTACTCATCCAAGATTCACATCATATGTAATCACAAATTGTTAAAGAAACACTTTTATATTTAATCAATTTTTATTTATGTACCAACTGTTTGTATTTGTATTAATAAACTTGGAAAATATATTCAAAACTGATTTCTTACATTGCTACACAGTTCTTTAGGCAAACCTTTTTTAATCAGTTTAATACTGCTGTTCCTTTTGCTACTGATTCAAAATTTCATCAAAAGTATTTATATTTTGAATACATGTTGCTAGATTAAATATCATTTTATACCAAGCTCTTTACTAAATTCTAATTCTATAGAATTCATCAAATGAGAAATTTTAATGTAATTCCCAAGCCAGCCAAAAACATATAACATAACATTCATAAAGCTAATGTAAAAAAATATATTTTTAAAATACATTATGTATTTTTTTTATTATATTTTATTCAGTGCTGGAGTTGGCCGTACAGGGACTTTTATTGCACTTCACAACGTCATGAGAGAAGCAGAGCAGACAGGACATGTAGATTTTTTCAAAACAGTTGTCAAATTAAGACAGGACAGAATCTTAATGATCCAAACAGCAGTAATTTTTTTTCTATTTACTCACTTAATTTTGTATGACTAAAATGTACCTTAAGGCTTTGGAATTTGGGGATTTAAATTAACACAGGTATTTGTTTAGGGTGAGTAGACAATTCCCAGAGTGAGGCTTTGATTATCGTGCATCAAACTCTTTAGGACCCTTAACCCCTCCCCATGCCGTTGAGCATTTCCCTTAATCAAATCTTAACTGACCCACCTGGACCACACTGGCATTAAACCCATATTTCAAATACTCTAAATTGGCCTGAAACCCCACACTCAGCCACCTTTAGATCATCCTCCCAACCTTTTTCTCAACATCTCCTCTCACCTATCTGCCAACTTTACATTTTATTTTATCACCATTAACCCTAATCTTAACACTGTACGCCAAGCAACATGAAATATTGCATATGTGAGATTTCACTGAAGCTGATTATTTTTTTTTTACACCATTAAGATTTCACTACTCGAAATATTGTTTACCTTTGTGCTATCTTCATTTAAATTTAAGCTACTGATTTTAAATGAATTGTTTAAGCATCAAAACAAAAAAATTACTTTTATTTTAATTCAATAAAATGCTACTTGGAGTAGTTTTAATTTTTTTATGACTAGTACAATGTTTTTTAAATATATTTATAAGGTTTTTATCTGTATATTTCATCTTTCTATTTCACCAGGAGCAATACTGGTTCCTACACAAAGCTGCCCAAGTTGCCATTTTGTGCATTGGCACAACAGTAACATCTGGTAATATTGTAGGGAGAATTAAACATTTGGAAGAGACATCTTTGACAGGAAAAACTAAAATGGAGGCTGAATTTAAAGTAAGCAAATCTAAAAGGAACATTACAATGTTTGTCATATAATGGAGTTAAAAGCCAATATTATACATTTTGTAAAATCTTCTTTAAATATTGCTTATAGTTTATGCCACTAGATGTTGTTTTAATGTATAACATAGGAGTTGTTGGTGAATTTATTATGATATCACATGATCATTACTTTTTTTGGAGAAGTTAATTTTTATTTTTAAGAAAAAAGAATTATTTAATGGGGAAAAAGTATTTACGAAAGTCAGGTGCTAGTGCAAGTCCCTATCACCACTCGTATCATAAATGAGTCCTTAGCTACTGGTATTGTTCCATCATCTTTTAAAGAGGCGATCGTCACTCCACTATTAAAGAAATCAAATCTTGACCCAAATGTGATGGAAAATTATCGCCCCATCTCAAATCTACCATTTATATCCAAAATATTAGAAAAAGTCGTTCTCCGCCAACTCCTGGATCACCTCATTCAATATGACTTGTTTGAACCATTCCAATCAGCATACAGGGCGCATCACTCTACTGAGACAGCCCTGTTGCGCGTCGTAAACGACCTTCTGTCGTCTTGTGATGAGGGCCAGGTATCGATTTTGTCTTTACTCGATTTATCGGCAGCTTTCGATACGCTTGATCACGGCATACTGCTCCAGCGTCTGCAAAAAACGTTCGGTCTCACTGATACCGTCCTGAGTTGGTTCCGATCATATCTGACTAATCGGGTCCAGTCAGTTATTTCAAACGGCCTGACTTCGAAAAAATCAAATATCGAATTCGGAGTACCCCAGGGCTCGGTCCTAGGCCCGGTGCTTTTCACGATGTACATTCAGCCCCTGGGCGCAGAGATCCATCAGTTTGACATGCAATACCACATGTTCGCAGACGACACTCAAATTCATCAATCCGTGCTCCCCTCTAAGTTCCCTCAGCTGCTCACTATGACACAGAAGACAGTTGAATCAGTTAAACTTTGGATGACCATAAATAGTTCCCTCAGCTGCTCACTATGACACAGAAGACAGTTGAATCAGTTAAACTTTGGATGACCATAAACAAGCTCAAATTGAACGATGATAAGACTGAGCTGCTCCCCATCGCGACAGCTCAGAAGCAGAAATCTGCAAATAACACGACATCAATTACTCTCTCAGGTGTGCGTATTGAGTTAGCTGAAACAGTGCGGTACCTGGGCGTCTACCTAGACAGAAGACTTACCTTGGAAAGTCACATTAACATGCTATGCAAGGCGATTTTTCTAGAGCTGCGCAGGATTAGCCACATCAGGCCCTTCCTAACAATTGATGCAACGAAGAGGCTGATGTCTGCATTTGTGCTATCACGCATGGACTATTGCAATTCTCTCATGGTGGGTCTTCCAGCCATGCTCATTGATAAAATTCAGATAGCACAGAATAATGCGGCTCGAATTGTTCTCCGCAAAAGCAAGTTCGACCATGCAAATTCAATTCTGAGAGAGTTGCATTGGCTGCCGGTGCGTGCTCGCATAGAGTACAAAATCGCAACTTTGTGCTACCGCTGTCTACATGGCCTGGCGCCATCCTATCTGAAAGAGCTGCTGACGCCTTATGTACCAACCAGACAACTCCGCTCATCCGACAGTGGCAAACTCTTTACACCACGTGTTCGCCTTGAGACTTGCGGAAAGCGCACTTTCGCGTTTGCTGGTCCAACAATTTGGAACGCCCTTCCACTCGATCTCAGAAACATCCAGACACTGGAGTCTTTTAAAACCGATTTAAAGACACATTTATTTCGCAAACACTTACTGGGATGATTGTCTACCATATTTTCCATTTAATGCATATTAGATGTGTTGCTCACGGTTGAAATGGGTTGAAAGACTTTGAAATCGTATGCTTGTAATTAGTTTTTGTAGTGTTGCGTTTGTTTTAAATGTGGTAAATTATAGATCTGTTTTTTTGTTGACTTTGTACCGCGCTTCGAGCCTTTGGGGATGAAGCGTGTTTTTGAAATGAACTTTATTATTATTATTAAGTTTCTTTTTTATAGTTTAAAAAGTATATTTATGTATTTTTTTTCAAAAGTTCAAAGGTTTCAGCAGAAGATATCACAATATCTACCCTGACCTATGCTCATATACATGTCTTAATCATGTATATCAGTCTCATCAGAAGATATTGTATAAATCAATTTATAAATGAGCCACTATGCAACATGCAATGTTAAAGTAGTACCCAAAAATTATTTAATTTAGAAGAATTACATTTGTTAGGGCACATAATCTTGAGTTTTTTAATGTTTTTAGAACTCACTTTCATCATCTGCTAAATGTGTTTATATTATTATGTTTTTATTTTCAAATTTCTTTACAACTTCATTTAATACTTAAATATAAAGTTTAAAAAAATGAATGTTGAGCAGATATACATTTTAAAATTCATTTTACATCAAACTGTTCTTTTACTTTGATATTAATTTGTTAACTTTTTCTCTTTAGGCAGTCTCAACTGTTTGTGAAGATTCTAAACAGGACTTAAATAATAGAGCAAATGAATCACCAGAAACAGATGGAAATGTTTACCAGAACAGTGATGAAATAATTGATAAATTGAAAAATAGATTTTCAAACATAATTCCTAGTGAGTATTTGTATAAACATAAAATATAACAGATGAAATTATGTAATATAAAGCATCATTCCATTGATGCATGGAAAAGATTTAAATTTTAGTGAAATAAAAGGGTGATAAATGGATCAACAAAAACTTTGATAATTGTACAATACCATTTGACTTTGCACATGAAGTGAGTGTTTTTAAAGTGTCTGTGTAATCAGCACTAAAAAGATAATTCTATTTAAAAAACGCCTATTAGTATTTAGTGTAATGGATATTTGTTAATGTTATTGATGTACAAACAAAAATTAACACATTCAATCAATTTAAACAGGAGAAGAATACACCCAAATTATGATTTCCGAAATTTTTATTACTTTGCTTGTTAAGTCAGTTATCAGGTTTTTTAGAAATAATCTATTTGATTTGGTTGTAAGTTTGACTTTTTCTTGTTTGTTCTTTTCTTTGTAACCAACAGATCAGAAATACAGACCCTTCTTGGCGTGTGAGACAAGAGACATGAAAGATTATATCAATGCTGTTTTTCTGCCAGTAAATTCATTATAATTTTATATCGATATAATTATGTGTCAATTGATTTATAGGAATATCCTTTTTATAAGTAAGAACATCTAACCAAAATTTTTTTCAAAATTCAGCATATTGTTATCCCTTTATTTGTAAAATATCTTTTTGTCCAGAGTTGAGAAAGTGTAAGGATTTAATAAAAAATTATTTAAAATAAGTAAAAAGGTTAATCGCGCAAATAGAAGAAATGATTGCTACAAAAATAAAAATAAAAATTCATAATTTTTTTTAGGGTTTTAAGAAAAGAGACCAACAACTGCTCACACAGCTTCCAATGCCCAAAACAGTTGTAGATTTCTGGCGGCTAGTCGCACAGTACAGTATTTCACTTATTGTTGCTTTTGATGTTGATGCCATGCTGACAGATGAGGTAAGGAGGAAAAAATGTGTAAATACTACTGACAAATAGCTTCTTTTAATAGAAATGTTATTGGATTTTTTTTTTTTAAATTTAAATAAATATGCAAATGTTAAAAATTACTTTGAGAAACTCACTTTTAGTAAGGTATTAGTTTAATTTGCTTAATTTTAAAAATTTTTATTACTGTCGTAATTAGTAGATCCATCTTTTAGGTATTTTGAAATTTCTGCAATCATTGTATCTTTATGTTTTAAATATAAAACAAAGTCATCAATCTTTCTCCCCAGACGTTCGGTCACTATTTACCACAAGGTGCTGACCAAGGGCTAAAATGCTCACCATTTTTAATCACATTAAAGGATATCAAAAAGTCAACTTTATGGGAGGAGCACAAACTGATGGTAGAAATAGAAATGAGGAAGTCACTACTGTCCCCCTCACCAAATGTAAGATTTTCAGACACAAATTGCTCTCTCTATCCTATTGCATTGCTACTACGTTTATTTGGATTGAATGAAAACGAAATAAAAATTCATTGGAAAGCGGTAGTTTTTTTTTAACCCATACACAATGGTCTAGGATGTGAAATTTAGCTCAGAGTTATTTCATTAATTAATAATTTAAAATGATTTTTTTTATATTAGCATAAAGGTATATGACATGCAGGAGTATTAACAAATTATACTAAACATGATTAAATGATTTTTTTTTCCTCATTTAATTATGTGCAACAAGGCAATAAAGAAAAAATCAAATGAGGTTTGTTTGAAAATTTAAAACAATGTTAATAACTATGTCTTTAGCATAAAATAATTTATTTTAATATATTTCCATCTCAGAACAATGAGCGCCAAGAGGTGATCCACCTTAAATGTTTGTTGACAGACTTGGACCCTGATAAGCTTCTGTCCATTCTAAGACAGATCAGGTCTTACAATGCACTAACGAATGGCAGAATTGTATACACTTGCAGGTCAGTCTCCATTAAATTGTGTAAGTCAAAAGTTTTGTTTTAGTTTTTTTTGTTGATTTTCTTTTTACAACCATTCATTTTGTTGATGGGAAATGGCAAATCTTTAGGTGACACATAAAACAAAGTTATTCAAGTGTTGTTATTAATTGTTTTAAGGCTATTTTATTTATGTGATGGAGCTTTTACAGGGGAAAACTGGTAATTGATTTTTAAAAAAAACTCTATTTAAATTAGGGATGGTGCAAAATACAGTGGTCTGGTCTGTGTGCTGTCCCTGTTACTGGACAGAATGGAACACGACTCTTGTCTCACAGTTCCTCTGGTTGTTGGCATGATAAAGACCATAAGGCCGGAGGTCATTCCAAATTTGGTAAAAAATTGTTTTAACCGCTTTTTTGTTTGTTTTATTCTTTGAAACACTCTACGACATTTAGAGAATCTAATTTAATTTATGAATAAAAAATTAGACATAACTACAACTTTCATGGGCAGATCATTTATTTAGCATAACATTTAAAATATAAGATTTAAAAAGAATTCTTTTATATTTAAGAATCTGTACATTTTAATGAAGACTTTTAAGAGTGATGGTTTAATTTGCTACCACATATTCCTGGTACTTTGTGCCCAATGACCTACCATATGTTTCCATATAATTGTGTGAAGCTAAAAATACATTTTTTTTTAAAAATATATATTGTAGATTAAATTTAACAGCAACTATTAAAACATAAAATGTTCACAGGATCAGTACAGAGTGCTCTATGATGTACTGGGAAGATATTCTGACAACACTGTCACATATGGTAACATAGGGAATGTTGCACAAAATGGTGCTGTTGTGTCAAAAGAAAATGCAAAACCATCTTTCAATGAGGAACAACATACAAACATATATGCTAATTATTGATTTGAATTCATCAAGCTGGATGATGGAAATATTTTTAAAAAAAACAGAGCTTATTTAAAATTTTAAATGCTTTAATATTATTTATAATGGGCTGACATTTTGATCACAATTCAATCTTAACAGTACAAATCAGTTCATTTTAAATTATTTGTCAGCTAAATGACTTATAAAACACTATCCACGATATTGTAAAATTATTTGCTTTGAGACTTAGTACAAATGAATAATTTTTATAATTACATTAGTAATAAAAGTTTCAAATATTAGAATAAAGAGATTTGTTGACCAAAAACATACCTGACACAAAAACAATATACCACTGTGAACAAGCCTTTAGTTTTTTGTTTTTTTTTCCACCTTTGTTAGCTTTTATCCTAGATCTGTTTGCATCTTTTAACTTAAAACTGACCTTGACTGCTTTAAAGTAGGCCTGTTGCCAAAAAGAAGTTCTACTAGTGAACTGGTTGCAAAATTCATTATCATATAAATTATGTGAACGCCTGTTGCATTATTTATTCAGCGTTAAATTATTCATAAAATGTAATTAAATATTTTTTTAAAAGAAGTTGTGTTTATATTCTGTTACATGTACCGGTATAAACTATGTAATTTTTTATGTTATTTTTTTATTTTTAGTCATTAGTAATAAAAATAAAAATAAAATTTTGACAATCGAGTTAAAATAAAAAATATGTTAGATTGAGCATTTAATTGGAACCACAATCAAACTTGTGATTTAAATAAGATAAGATAAGATGATTTTATTGATCCAAAATCAATGGAAATCAATTTCTCTTAAGTACTTTGCACATATTGTTTTCAGGTTTTGAAAGTCTTTGTCTGAGTTTTTACAATTCTCTCCGAAATTTGCCTGGAGCAATGTGTCTGTGAGGTGTGCATACTCTGGATTGAATCATTATAATTGTTTTATGACCTTATAGCTTGCTATTCTCGTAGCATATTCTTGATATTTTGTTATAACCATTTACATGTGATAATCTGAACAAGCTACATGTGTCAGTATTATATGTGATAATCTGAACAAGCTGCATGTCGTCAGTATTACACAGTCATAACAAAACTTTTTATTCATATATTTAGATCTAAGAAGCATCACCAATGATTGGACCAATGGTGCCTTATTATTTCACCTCCTTTGACATTTAATATAACTCATAAATTTTGTATCTGCATATCATTATCTCAATATTATATTATAACAGATTATAAGATTTTAAATAAAAAATAATCCTTTCTCCAAATCGTTTCTTAGACAATAAACAAATCAGGCCAAGTTGAACCAATTATGTTCTTGCATAGAACATGTGTGAGGTCTGCAGGGCTTTTCTTTCACTGATAACGTATTGTAATTGTACTTTATTTATATTTATGCTATTTATTACACATGTAAATACTTATGGTCCTTTTGATTAAAAAATACTGTATTTTGACTATTAAAATAAAGTAAAAACCATTTTTTTTAACACCATGTTTTTTTTTCGGACCTTCATGTTCTGTTGTCTGTTGAGATAAGTGATGTCAGACACATAATATTTGTACAAAGAAGACCAAAATTCCATCATTAACTGGGTCCCTACAGCCATTTCATTAAATTACGTCAACAATTTGTAAGCAATTTTTGCCCCCACCCCTTGTCAACAACTCAAACTTTTAATGAACCCCTATTTAATTATGTCAACATTTTCTAACCCCTCCCCCGCCCCCTCCCACAAAAAAAAAGGAATTATCTTATAAACAAATTGATAAATACAGTTTACTTTGTGCTGATCTATTTTAAAGAAAACAAATTCGTTGGAAAACATTTCATTACATCTTTAGCTTGGTAATCAACAAGTTAAAAAGTTTTTACACTTAAAATTTATAAAGCAGAATCAATTGAAAGGTTGTTAAAGACTAAATATAATTATTGTGTGTGGTATACTTATGATTATTGTCAGTAAAGCTGACAATTATAGAATAGTTTCTAGCTACTATCATCTTTCAAAGGAGTAACCAGGTGTGATCTATTGTAACAATGGGCATCAGGGAACCATTTGGGTAGGGCAGAGGGGCATTTGCCCCCACCCTCTAATTTGCAGGTTTTTTAAATTGCTATATACTGTGGCACCTCCAGTAAAAAACAACTTAACAAGCCGACCAAGTTTTGGTTTTGCCCCACCCCCTGAAAAAGAAGGAAAAGACGCCCCTGATTAGCATAGTCTATAGTAGATGATTTAACATTTTCATCTTGCGGCTCTGATATACCAGACAAGTCAACATCACCCTAATCTAACGATTCAGCACTTAAAATAGAAGCATTGTCGGTGTGAGCAATAATTGCCATAAGCTCTCTCTATCTCATAGCAGCTACTCGCATTGGTCAAATCATTTTTTTGTTGAGAAGCCGGTGGTAATTTCGTATGCTCAAGAGGGAATTGTCGCCGTTGTTGAACATGCTTTTTCAACGTGACTTGTGATGCAAAATAGATGTTACAGATTTTGCAAATACAGATTCAGCAATGTCATTATTGTTACTCATGTTACACACCCAATTCTCAAACTATCGTATTCCTACTCTATCAATACCTGACTGCACATGACACTTGAACCTTGGCCTTGTTCCATAACTGCAACAGAATCTACTGGTGAAGAGAGGCCAACTTTTGACTTCTCTCGCACTAACAAAGTGTGCTAACAGTCTGACCAGCCATCTGCAGTGCACAGACACACATTAAATAAATCTTATATTGTTAAAACACTAAAAATTATAAAACTATTTACACTCATTTACACTTATAATTTTTTTTAAATAATGTAGGTAATAACCAGTCAATTTTTAAGATTTAATTTTTAATAGAGGAAACTTGATTGTCGACGTCAACTAATCTAAACCCCTCCCTCCCCCTTGTCAACAACAGTCAGTTATTTCCAAACCCCCTTTCCTATTTTGTTGATGTAATTAATGGACGCCCCCTAAGTAAACACCTTACCATACTCATACATAATACAAGGAAACAGACTTTTAAGTAAACTCGATATTTTTAAAATCCGGTTCGATAATTATACGCTCATGGGTCACGAACGATGCCTTTTCTTGACATACTTGGCCAGGTTTGACCTCAGGGTCTACGCCTAACGTCTGTTGTCTCTTTTAAAAGTGTTATAGTTCAACGTCTGTTGTCTTTCAATCAGTTGTCTTTCAGGGTGGAGATGATTGCTAGCTGCTTGATTGAGTGGTCAGGATAGCAATGAATTTAAAGATAGTTATTATTTTATTTTTTTTAAATTTTGAATACAAATGAAGCTAATGAATGGGGTTAAACATTTTCACTTCCTACATCTTGATAAAAGATTTTAATTACTAATTGTCATAAAAGTCCGTTTGTGTTGCCAGTGTTGCATGAATGTATTTATTTGGAACTCTTCGAAAATGAAGAATATTTTATTTCGGTCTGACTTTGACAACAAATTAATGTTGTAGCAATAATAAATTTGGCATTTTATAAAATTAATTCATGTAAATGTAAGTCTAAGCCTATTTATCTAGAGATGATTTCTAATTCAGTTATGGTTGCTGCACATGGCTTATCGAACATTTTTTTTAGATTCACCTCCCCTTCCTCACTGAAACTCTGTTACGTGAATGCTAATATAGAAGCCGTCTAACAAAAATAAGGAACTACAATTTTTTAACATATATAAATGTAAAATGCACATATAATTATGGCAATTTTGTTCAGAAAATGTGTCTATTGGGCTAATTGGGGAAATAGACTTACCTCTTCATTCACGCGAGTTTGGGGATATTTTTCTGATATTGCTTTAAGTTCTGAACGTAATCAGTAATCATTTACGTATCGCTTTCATTTACACTCATTGACACTGCCAATTAAGCAGTTAAACTCTTGTCGCAAAAAAATGATAGTTTATAATATTATTATCATTAGTCGTTGTTTTATATAGCGTTGTACCCCAGCCTAGGGCTGGGCTTACCACGCTGGACATACAATTTAACAAACATAATCATGAACTTAAAAATTAGCATACCTTAATTAAATAAAACAAAACCAATGTATATTCACTACACACATCAAGAACTATTTACATTTCAAGCCATGTACGTTCATTAATAATCCTTGTTTCTTGTTTTGGTGGGTTTTCTTTTTAATACTAATATTTAAATGTTTTCAAACCATTTGTAGGCGAAGCTTACTTTTTCGTATGTCATTTAAATCCAGCTTTCGCGGGATAAGATCATACATTTAGGGATCATTTCTAAAGTTTGTCTTGCAGAGACGACGAGTAGACCTTGACGGTACAAAAGCCACGATGACGAGATTACATCAGTTCCTCTGAGCGTTAAGCTGGCTCTGAGAATGTCACTTGCTTGCCCCTGTGACATTCTGACAAGTCGTTTAAGTTCGTTACTCCCCTCCTTATGGGAGGTGCGAGGGGAGGGGGCAGAGACAAATTGAGTGGTTTTCGGAAATATTCAAATATCATGAGTGGAAAAAAAAAAGAACTCACTCTTTCAATTTCAAATAAAACCCTTTGAGACGAATACGTTCTCGTCCTCATGCCCCGTTATGTTTTTTTAAAGCTGCTGATGCGTCACATGATCACCGCATCCGTTCGTGGTATTTGCCACGCGAAGGTCGTAAAATAAAAAAATTGAAATCTAAATGTTTCAAGATATTTTACTCCAGGCGCAAACTTGATTAATTTTACTGGCTACTCCATTGATTTATTGATTATTAACGCTTGATAATTCTAATGAAAGCGCAGAGAGAGTGAGGAGAACTGGGGCCACCAGTTGAACATCCGTCAAGTAATGCAGCTGGTGTTAACAAATAAAAAGTTAGAACCATAACATTTGGCTTATTAATAGCAAGTCGAAATGGGCACTTAAAACCTTAGGTTGTATTTATGTGAATGTGATAGTTTTTGTACAATTTAAAAAAAAAAATGATGACTATGTAGGTGAGGAAAAATGAACACAGCGAGTGGTGAAATGGACCATCATGTTGGGAGAAATCGTCACTTAACTAAAAAAGTGGCTTAATTCTTATCTTTACCTTTTTCTAATAATTTTCTCTCTGATGTGTTGAAATGCACGATACAATATGTAATGTAATAAGTTAATAAGATAAGAAAATAATCAAAACCTTTTAAGTAAATTTATTGAACATAACGATACATACAAAATTTAATTTGAGAAAACAAAAACAGATTTATTTAACAATTAAAGAACTCAGGTTTTCTTTTTAAAATAAAAAAAAACATCTTTAATTCTACCTGTCCCTGTCTTTTGTTATGTTGTAATATTGCATTTTAGGCATCCAGGCAATGTCTTCTACGCGTGATCTTATAAATTTGCCAGTCACTTTCTCACTTTTCCTTTAAAATTCTACTTCCTTATCTCCATCTTCATCCACTTCCTTTCTCGTAACAGCAACATAAACCAACACAGACTTTTTTTGTTACACTATACTCACACAGCACACAATCATCTTTCATAACTTCTTCAACATCATTCATTTCAACAGAATTAGTTGTCAAGTCTTTACAGTCAGAAATAAAGTCTCCTCTAAATCAGCATTGCTTATCTGGTCAAAGTCCATGTCAGTGTCACCATCGTCACTTTCAAATAGTTGCTTTGCCTGTGACACCTTTTTGTCTTTAATGGCTTATCTTGCAGCAATTATTTTAATTCAGCGGATGATGTGGCAAACAATGATTGTCTTTCCTTGCTTGTATCATTTTAATGGGTCCTGCTTTAGGTAGCCTCGAAAAATCTCAGGTGACCTAAACACTGATTGGTTGGGGTGTGAAGACTGGTGTAGTTGCAAGGGAGAAGATGATGGAGCTGGTCTATCTAGAGACAGTGTTTTATCTGGACCTGGTCTTTCTGTTATAGCGCTAGTCTATATCTGTGTAAATGCCTTTATTACGAGGCCAAATTCCGCTTGCTTGGAAACCAGACAATATATTTTGTAAATTGTGATTGGTCTGCCTAATTTCCTAAGCATCCACGAATCAAATGAAGCATTGAATGCACTTTTTAATAGTCCAAAAACTGATATGTCCAGTGACTGTATTTTATTTGAGGTGTGCGGCGGCATTGTAGCAATATAAATAAAGTTCTCTTCAGCAAGTACCAATGACTCATAGGATAGGTTGCGATCTCAAAGGCTAATAATTTTACATTGGCTAATGTCAGCCCATGAAACATTTTTGAACATGCTTTCAGGTAATCCGCAAACTCAGTCTCTTGGTCAGCTGTGAATACCATGGGATTTTTGTAATTTGGTTGTAATTGGCTCGTAAAGCCCGATTTTTTTTTAGATTGTTATTCAAAGTTGTGCGTGATATTCCGAATTGTTTAACAGCTGCATGGGTCGACTTTCCCCCTTTAATGGCATCAGCTGCATTTCTCATAACTTTCAAAGGTATTGCGCCCTTATCAGTTTTTCTTGTTTAGATTCTCTGCATGATGCTGCACACACACAAAAAAAAGAAAATGGTAAAACTTTAATTGTCATCCCATGGGAAATTAAAGATGTTTTCTAGAACAAAAGCTTTACAAATTTAGACGATTTAATTTCTACATACCTTCTGTACACATACTTTAGGAAAATATTTTCTAAAATCACATTTTGCTACAAAAAATAATGACAGATAATTCTAAATGTTTATTTAACGTTAAATAACTATCAAAATGCTCAATATAAAAATAAGTTTTAATTACTTAAAGAGTGGGCAGTAATGAAGCGTTAAGAAAGTTAACAGTCGGGAGAAATGGACTTATGTGTCCATTTCTCCCCCTTTTTTTTTGGGTCCGTTTCACCCCTCCAAGGGGTTGATGCAGATTTTTTTTTTTAAGTTCTTGGTGTAAATGATCAAACCGAATATGAAATACTATAACTAACTAAATATGATACATTAAACCATATTTACCTTTAATATTCCCGATGAACCAGTTGATATTCTAAACGTCCTGATGAGGTTTTATTCAAAACAACATTCTTTAATACCTGATCTTTTAACTCTTAAAAAATCACAAAAAGGAAGTTAGTTGTGCATACATTTAGTTCAAAAAACATTTTGGTCCAATAGATTCGATTTGATTTGGGGTGATCCATTTCTCCAACCTGTTAATTTCTCCCCACTCTTCACTACAGCTAGAACAAGCATAACCAAAACAAATTTTAACTCAAAGTCAGACCACAAACTACAAGTCGACTTTTATTTATTTATTAAATCCTCCATCATAAATGAAAACATTTAAATTCAATGTTGTTAAGGAATTTGATGCATCGTCATTGGAAATGTTTTTATGGAAATTTATGGTGACTGATGTTTTTTGTTTCATCTTTTTGTGTGGTGATTTTTATGTTTGTACAGACTGACAGTTGTTACTTTTACAATCAGAGTTACTTTTTTTTTTTTAAATAAGCTTCTAAAAATAGATTTTAAAGTGAAGTCTGTCAAATATTTTTGTTAACACTGTGGGTAGGGTCATGTACCAGTTGTTAGTGAATTTTTTTTTTCAAATAGCCTTCATAGTCCATGGCATACTAAGATACTTTAAACCACATGAAAGTAGATGTGTGTGTGTTGCCACTAACAATAACAACAGATAAAACCTGAAAAATCAACCCAGTATGCTGGGTAAGACAGTTTTATTAGATTGTTGTTCGTCCGTCCGTCGAAGTCGTCTAGGACCATCGAATCATCCGGTTAGGGGGAGTTTGGGAATACGGTGAGCTCGTAGGTGGCTTGCTAGACCGATCCTTGCTCGGCATAATCTTTGGCACCGGGGGCATGGAATAGTTGCTTCAGACGGTGACCTAATGTTGCTCTTTCGGACAAGCCTGCGTGTCTCAGCTGTGGTTACTCTCTTAGCTTCATGGGATTTAGCCCGCTTCTTGACAGCAGCTCTCCACCTGGCTCTGTCCTGGGCTGTCTGCACCCATTGGGTAGGGTTTATGCTGAAGGCCTTTAGTGCCACTTTCAGTGAGTCTTTGTAACGCTTTTTTGACCTCCTTGGGAGCGCTTGCCTATTGTGAGTTCTCCGAAGAATAATTGTTTCGGGAGCCGGTGGTCTTCCATACTGGCAACGTGTCCCATCCAAAGGAGCTGAGACTGCATCAGAGTGGTGCAGATACTAGGTAGGTTCACTCTAGCGAGGACCTCGGTGTCGGGGACTTTGTCTTGCCACCTGATGCCGAGGAGTATCCTGAGGCAGGTAGAGTGAACATGATTCAGTTTCTTGGCGTGACGCTGGTAGACTGTTTTATTAGATAATCTTGAGAGAAACACAAAGTCATTCGCACCATGAGCCAGAAAATTTATTGTAAGAATCGGTAAAACAGAGCTGCACCGTGCCATATGATTTGACGTATTGTGTCGCTTAGTGACAGCAATGGAGTTTGGATTGTTCACATTGATAACCATATGTATTAAATGTTTGTTGACAAAAATAAAAGGCATTTTATTTGAACTGTTGATTTTACCATCAGGCAAAAGAAAACAACAACTCATTTGTTCGTCCACATTAAATCCTTATAGCCAAGGGATAAGTAATTAAATCAAGGTATTTTTGTAACTATAAAATTGAAATAACAAAATATATCCAGTTTTAATTTGCATTACGACTTAATGAAGATGTTTCGTAATTGTTTGAGTGAAGAAATGATAATTGTTGGGTATTGGTTATGGTAATGAAAATAATGTAATATTAGAGGTAAAGTTTTTAATCCAAGTATTTTTTAAAAAAATAACTGCATTTCAAACTTTGCTTTAAACATATATATATATATATATATATATATATATATATATATATATATATATATATATATATATATATATATATATATATATATATATATATATATATATATATATATAT
>CAXITT010000163.1:230821-247924 GCA_964033795.1 Lymnaea stagnalis | reverse complement strand
AAAAAAAAAAAAAAAAAAAAAAAAAAACTTACTTTCAAAATTCTTTTATGTCGAATTCAGAAAAAAAAAAACATTTTATTTTACACCTTCCTTTTTTGAAAATTAAATGTGTTTTAAGCTCTCAATGATAAAATGAAATCACTGAAACGTCAAATTTTTTTTAAAGGCTTGACATAGTTAGTTTTTAAAGAAGTAATTGTTTTTGGCAGATATGTTGCTTTTTTTATCAATGTTTTTTTAAAAAATAATATGAAAAGGCATTTTTAAATAAGCATTGCACTCATTTTCCCGTGTTAAACTTGCTTTGCTAAAGATTTTTGAACATTAAGAGCTTATATTAAAACTTCACTTAAACTAAGTACAATTTAAAGACAACATTCATTTTTAATGACAGATTCATCTTGTTTTTCTTTCCTACGAGCTTAGGTGTTCAAGGGTATCAAGAAAAGTCCAGCTACACGACTCTAAAAATATTCTTAATCATTCTGCTCATTGTCCTGATAATAGCTAGCGCCATCGTTTGGAGGTAAACTCAAATTTTTTATTAGCAGTATTTAAAAATCAAAATCATACAAACTCAATTGAAAAAATATGCAAGTTTGGTTGGTGAGTCAAACACAAAATACCCAAAAATTTAAAATAATAACAAGCTTCTTGTAATTGTTGAATATTTTAATAAATTCCTTAGAACTGAAGTGTTGGGCATTATAGAGAAAGGTTATACAAGTCACCACGGGCTTTTGTTAATTTTTTTTTTTTTTACATTTTATTTTGGGTGTGGGTGGGCGTGGGAAAAGTAAAATAAATTTAAAATTGTAATTCTTATAATTTTTTTTTTGTTTACTTATGTCTGATTTATTTAGTGATGATTTTGAGACACAAAGTCAAACAAAAAAGGTATCACAACTACATAGCTTCAAGCCTAGATCTTTAATCACAACTCACAAACACTGGCTTCTGTGTAAAATAACAAGGGATTCTGGGTTCAAGAAAAATGGGCTTCTGGGTAAAATCGCAAGGGCTTCTGGATACAAAAAAAAAACAAGGGCTTCTGTGTACAATAACAAGGATCTATGAATACTATAAACATGGGATTCCGGGTACAATAAACACGGGCTTATGAGTACAATAACAAGGGCTTTCGAGTACAATAACGAATGCTTCTGGATACAGTAAACACGGGTTTTTGAGTACAGTCAGAAGAGGTTCCAGGTACAAAAAAAGGGCTTTTGGGTACAATCGCAAAGGCTTCCGGGTACAATAACAAAGGGCTTCCGGTACAATAACAATGGCTTCCGGGTACAATAAAAACAAGCTTGTGAGTACAATCACAAGGGTTTCCGGGTACAATTACAAGGGCGTCAAGTTGAAAAACAAGGGCGTCTAGTTTCAACAAAAATGCTGCACAATTTTATCCCAAACAAGATCCTTTGTAACATGGAATACCAAAAACAAAAAATGTTGATGCTCTCTTAAAATGAATAATTAAAATTGAAAGAATCATTGGTGTGTCTAATGATAAAACCCTTGTTTCCTTCTCAGCAGTCGCCGGGAAAAGATTGAAGTCGTGAAGGGTAAATGGAGCCCAGTGATGTAACTGTGTATTGGCTGTTGTCTAAACGTCCCGTGTAAGCGATCTCTCGTGATCTAAAACAATCCTTATTGTGGTCATTGGAACGTTATGTGTCCTAAGTGCTCAGCTGTTGGTCATTTTTTTAGCATTTGTCAAATGTTTCTTTTTTTGTTGTTGTTGTTGTTATAAATAGATGTCTTCCTGCGATTGGGTATAGTTTGGCAGAAATGTATTTCAGGCCATGGGAAATGACTTGATCCGGAAATTCACGTTCGTGTTTGTTCCTTTGTAGGAACTTTACACATTTTTTATTTTTAAATCAGCTTTTTGCGCAGCGGCTAGGTTGGTCATGCCCGTTTATTGTAAGTTTTTGTTGGTGCGCACAACTGAAAGTCTTTTCCTGTGCGCGGTGCGTAAGATAGCCCAGCTCATTACACGAGATCATTGTGTGGAGTGCTAATTTACCCTGCCGACTTGACGCCCCAAGAGTGTTAAGTACCACCGAAGACAGCGCCTCTGGGGTCAATAGTATGTTGCTGATTCCATAAGACTTAACCCTGCTATGGACTAAGAAATGTTAGAAATGTACTATGGTAATAAACTGTAATAAGCTTAGGTGATCTCGTTTTTTTAAAGCTATGAAAACTCTACTATCTATCTACTATAGTTTGTTTTCTTTTTTTAATCCCATAAACGGTCGAGTAGGTTAAGAAAAATAAGCCACACGTCTCCCGCGTTCGTGCTTAACGATCAGATCTTTCTTAGCTTTAAAATATTCCCTAACAGCATCCTATTTACACACCCACCCCCCACCCCCCTTACACCATTTATTTCACTCTCCCCATTTAATCTCCCATCACAAAAAAAAAAAAAATCCCCCACAAATTTTATGAACCGTAGCCAAAGCACATAGTTAGTATTATATTGGAAAGAAATATAATAAAAAAAAAAGAAGAAGAATAAGAGGGAAAAAAAGGCTTGAATTGGCAGCGAACAGCACACGAGATGCTTTTAATACATCTTTAGAAAAAACGAACTGTACGAAAATACATATGGGTTGCCTGAGCTTTGGCGAAAAAACAAAACGTAAAAAAAATCGAACTTTAATGTTCTTTAACTTCTTGGGGTTTCGGGTTCCAAAGGGCAACTGAAATTTTGTTGTTGTTGTTTTTTTTTTGTTGTTGTTGTTGCTTTTTTGTTGCTGTTGTTGTTGTTGTTTGTGTGTTAATGTCATGTCAAACGATCTGTACATGTTCGGTTCTATCGTTGGTCATAAGAGATTAAAAACGATCTCTTGTTTCATTTCATGGCTCGAAGATCGGTCGATTCTCGTGAGACACCTGAATGAATTCATGAAGAAACACAGCAAATCTTATTTTGAAAAAGAGTTCCAGGTGATCTAATTTGATCTTATGTTTTTTTGTTTTTTTTCTCCCAATGCTCAATCATTGGGGGGGGGGTGTAAGGTGAAGAAACTAAATTTGTCATGAAAGACGCAAATCGAAGCAATACAAGTTATATATGTCTAATCATTGGGTCAAAAACTGAACAGAGTAGTTATTTAATAATGTATGTCCTAATCGGAAGAGGTTATTTGTTTAGTATAAAGCGCTTGCAAGAAAGGAGACAGTTCAAATTAGCAATGATCCGAAATTTTGCAAACCTGTAAAGCTTAGATCGTTAGGACTGGGATGACTTTTTTAATTTTGTTTTTCTTTTTTGTATCCCTTTTTTAGTATCGATTAACTTTCTCTATTGAAAATGGTCATTGAAACAATATTTTAGAAACAGGAAAGAAATGGGGCATGAGGTTGAAAGTCTAGGTCTCAATTTACAAGAGACAATTAGCAAAGATACCCATAAACGGACACTTTTCGAAGTCACTACAGGGTAAAAGTAGAAACAGTGAAAGATATCATTTTGGATTAACCTCGCTTTATTAGCAGTTTTCGATTAAAAAAAAAAAGCAATGTTCGATAAACTCAGTTTGAGTTTTTGTAATAATTAATCAATGTTATTTTTAGTTTAAAAAATAACGTTTCTGCTAAGCATTTATTCCATGATAAAAGACCTTTTGAAATGAAATAGCCTGAATTGTATTTATCAGTTGTGTAATATAGAAATGTGCAGTTATTATATTTACATAGTTTGACCAAGTTCTCTCTGTGCAATTATGTTAATGACTTTATAATGCTCTCCGTAACATGTAATAGGAAATTTCATCACCAGACGATGTGACATGCGATGTTGCGCTCATGAAAGAGAACAGGCTGAAGAACACCGACACCCACGTCCTTGCCTGTAAGTCGAGACACCACATCGGCGTAAGCCGTTAACATTTTGTTAGAGCAGCGGTTCTCAACCTGTGGGTCGCGACCCCTTTGGGGGGTCGAATGACCCTTACACAGGGGTCACCTGAGACCACTGGAAAACACATATGTATATAGGAGCAACGAAAAATAGTTATAAGGGAGGGGGGGGAGGAGGTCACCACAACATGGGATCAGTATAAAAGAGTCGCAGCATTAGGAAGGTTGAGAAACACTGTATTAGAGGATCATGTTCCAGGAGCGGAAAGCACCATTGTTACAAGCATCACCGGAGACGCATAGCGCGTTTAAGAAACGTAATGTTTTTTTTTTGGAACAACGAGTGAAAAAAAGCAAACATACGCACAAAGAAATATAATATAGCAGAATAATTGCACTATGAGAAGGAATTCTGTCAAATATATGCCACCGACGGAAGTCACTTGCGAGCAATTTAAAAAAAAACAAAAGAAAAACAATTGAATTAAAGAAAGGAAGAATGCAATTGTCCCGTCTTTTGAATCAAGCCTTAACACACCCTATTTTACTATTTCATTCATGCAGCTAGTATGCAATCCTTCAATTATTATCTACGAGTGCAATGCAATTTTTCAGTAAAACTATTTGTGAAAATGCTGATGAACAAAAAATAAAATTATAAAGATTTGTAACGGACGAAAACAAAATCCCCCGGGGGTATATGATTTATCAAATACCAAAAAATAAATAATTTAAAAAAAAATTATTTTCAAGTTTGAGTACCATGATGGTTAGTCTTAAGTTCTTTATTATTGATAAAAAAAACATAAAAATTAAAAAAAACAACACAACAACATGAACAATTTCAAATTGTGCCAAACGTCGAACGCTCAAAACGATTCGTGTAAAATTTCCCGTTTTAGTTTACATTTGTACATTATGTGTTTATTGTGTGTGCTCTATGCCAGACAACCATTCACGAGTCATTTTAAAGTATAACAAAGAAAGAAATGAAGGAGACTACATAAACGCGTCCTTTATGAAGGTGAGCGGACAACATATAAGTTAATGGCGGATGGTTTTAGTTATTTCCCTTTTTTGTTTCTAAAAGTACAAATACTTTGTTTTAGCGTGGTCGAAAGTCATATAAATTGTGTCTTTAAAAAAATTGATTAAGTAATAATGTCACATGAAGTATTGTCCCTTTATCTGTTTAAAAAAAATTTAGCATCTCTTAAGGTTTGTCTACAAATGTTAGCCATTCAATAAGTAATGTTTAAATATATATTTAATTTTTTGACAGGGATTTCGGAACAATTGTAAATATATTGCTGCCCAGGGTAAGGATCAATACGTAATTTAATTTTTTTGTTAATTAACTGAGTTAAATTGTTTGATGCAGGATTATGATTTAAACCCATTGTGGTCAGAGGAGCAAAAATTAATTTTAAAAAAAAATATCTAAATACTATTATAAGAAGACGTCTCGTGAAAGGACTAATGAAATGTCGAGTCCATCACAACAAGCCCGGGTCTTGTGAGTGGGGAGGGGGGAGGTAATAATAATAATAATAAAGTTCATTTAAAAAACACGCTTCATCCCCAAAGGCTCGAAGCGCGGTACAAAGTCAACAAAAAACATATCTATAATTCACCACATTTAAAACAAACACAACACTACAAAAACTAATTACAAGCATACAATATCAAAGTCTTTCTAGCCATTTCAACCCGGAGCAACACAGCAACACATGGAAAATAAGGTAGACAATCATCCCAGAAGGTATTTGCGAAATAGATGTGTCTTTAGATCTGTTTTAAAGGACTCCAGTGTCTGGTTGTTTCTAAGATCGACAGGAAGGGCGTTCCAAATTGTTGGACCAGCAAATGCGAAAGTGCGCTTTCCGTAAGTCTCAAGGCAAACACGTGGTGTCGAGAGTTTGCCACTATCGGATGAGCGGAGCTCTCTACTGGGTACATAAGGCGTCAGCAGCTCTTTCAGATAGGACGGCGCCAGGTCATGTAAGCAGCGGTAGCACAAAGTTGCGATTTTGTACTCTATGCGAGCACGCACCGGCAGCCAATGCAACTCTCTCAGAAGTGTTTTTGCATGGTCGAATTTGCGTTTGCGGAGAACTATGCGAGCCGCATTATTCTGTGCTATTTGAATTTTATCCAGGAGCGTAGCTGGAAGACCCACCATGAGAGCATTGCAATAGTCCATGCGTGATAGCACAAATGCAGACATCAGCCTCTTTGTTGTATCAATTGTTAGGAAGGGCCTGATTTGACTAATCCTGCGCAGCTCCAGAAAAATCGCCCTGCATAGCATGTTAATATGACTTTCAAAAGTTAGTCTTCTATCTAGGTAGACACCCAGGTACCGCACTGTTTGAGCTAACTCAATACGCACACCTGAGAGAGTAATGGATGTCGTGTTATGTGCAGATTTCTGCTTCTGAGCGGTCGCGATGGGGAGCAGCTCAGTCTTATCATCATTTAATTTGAGCTTGTTAATGGTCATCCAGTGCTTAACCGACTCCATTGTCTTCTGTGTAATACTGAGCAGCTGAGGGAACTGAGAAGTGATCACGGATTGATGAAGTTGTGTATCGTCCGCGAACATGTGATACAACATGTCAAACTGCCTGATCTCTGCACCCAGGGGCTGAATGTACATCGTGAAAAGCATCGGGCCTAGGACCGAGCCCTGGGGTACTCCGAATTCGAGATTAGATTTCTTCGAGGTCAAGCCGTTTGAAATAACCGACTGGACCCGATTAGTCAGATACGATCGGAACCAACACAGGACGGTATCAGTGAGACCGAACGTTTGTTGCAGACGCTGGAGCAGTATGCCGTGGTCGAGCGTATCGAAAGCTGCCGATAAATCGAGTAAAGACAAAATCGATACCCGGCCCTCATCACAAGACGACAGAAGGTCGTTTACGACGCGCAACAGAGCTGTCTCAGTAGAGTGATGCACCCTGTATGCTGATTGGAATGGTTCAAACAAGTCAAACTGAGTGAGGTGATCCAGGAGTTGGCGGAGAACGACTTTTTCTAAGATTTTAGAAATAAATGGTAGATTTGAGATGGGGCGGTAATTTTCCATCATATTTGGGTCAAGATTTGATTTCTTTAATAGTGGAGTGACGATCGCCTCTTTAAAAGATGATGGAACAATACCAGTAGCTAAGGACTGATTTATGATATAAGTGATGATGGGGACTATTTCATCCAGACATTCATACAAGAGCCCTGCTGGAAGAGGGTCAAGCGAACATGACTTTCTTGGGGTATTAGCGAGGATTTTCCTCACATTCGATTCACTGACCTCAACAAATTCAGCCATAGAAGAGCCGTTGAATAGTGAGAATTCTGGAGCAGTATCGATGTAACTGTCAATTTTCGCTCTGATCCTCTTAACTTTGGTAATAAAGTAGTCATTTAGTGCGTCTGGCAGCTCTTCTACAGCAATGTTATTTGGCAGAGATGTAGCCTTGTTTTTACCGGTCAGCTGACCCACAATGCGAAATAAGTCCTTGCTTGAGCCGCTGTCTGTAATCTGATGACTAACATACTCAGTCCTAGCTGCAAGGACCAACCTCTTGGTTCTTTCCCTGTGGTCAACAAAGATTTGACGGTGCACAGTCAAGCCCGACTTCCGCCATTGGCGTTCTACACGTCGCTGCTTCTGCTTAGCGTCCTTAATTTCGGGCGTGAGCCATGGGGCGGAAGGGCGGTCCGTAACTCGCCGTTTGGACAGTGGTGCATGTTTGTCTAAGATAACTCTGAGGCCACTGTTGTAGTCTGTAGCAGGGTCATCTACGCCGCACTCAAGGGCGGCGACGTCACATCTAAAAGCCGCTAGATCTATCTGTCGGAGGTCACGGGATGTTACTGATCGCAGAAGGCGTCCTGGCTTCCTCAAGTCAAAGTCGAAGGCGACTGGAAAGTGATCAGAAATAAGTTTGTCCTCAATAATGAGGTTTTGGATCATAGCTGCCCGGTCCTCTCTGACAACCAGCCAATCTAGCTACGCCGGTAGTGGGTTGGGCCTCCTTTGCCAAGGCTTTACCTGCGGTTATGTAATCACTTATGTATAAGCGCCTTTTAACAACCTGCCCACCCCACACTACTACTTCACATGTTTTTGTTAATAGTACTGAGTGAAAAAATGGCTGACACGCACTTAGTTTTCATCCATGACGTCTGATCTCCGGCAAAAAGGGCTGCATTTTCTTATCTTTAAGGGGAGGCGACTATTATATTAATCAATAAAGAGCAACGGGAATGGCGTAGGACTGTCTGTATGACTAATATTTAGAGGCAAGCAGATAGGGTGTAGGACTATGTGTAGGACTACTGTTTAAAGGCCGGCAAGATGGGTGTAGGTATGTCTGTATGCTTAATTGTTTAAAGGCCGGCAGGTAGGGTGCAGGATTGTCTGAAGGTCTGTTTGATAAAGGCTGGAATACATTATAGAAAATGAGAAGTTTTTACTCTTTTTTTTTTTGTAACACTTGGACCCGACGGTATTTGATCAAAATGCCCGAACCCGGTGTAGAAAAAAACAACTGCACCTTGTTAAGCCCTAGTACTTGATATTTGACTAGCTTTTTTCGTCATGGCATCTCTCGTAGAGTGCAAATTATTAACGGAGTACATCAAAAAAACATGTTTGATGAAAAAACTTTAGCACATTGAATCGATGCACAAACTTTAGACTTAATCCAACCCATACATTTCTTGCAGCCCCAAACAGTTTTACAATCAACGACTTCATCCGAATGTTGTGGGAGCAGCGAACTGACGTGGTCGTGATGCTTACAAAACTTATTGAAAACAATGTGGTGTGTACTCAAATTGCATACTTTCATAACGAGGTGTAGCATTTATCATATGGTTATGTAACTTTTTTTTTCTTCAAAATTTTACAAAATCATTTTTCTGTACCATTTATCAAATGATTATATAAAAAAAAATTTAAAAAAAAAGATAAAAAAAATTTAGTTCATGAATTGTTTTGCGCATAAAGGCAGTGGCGTAGCTAGGGCCCATGTCACCCGGTGTGGTAGACTCATGGCGTCAGCACCCTCTCCCCCCATCCCCCCCCCCCAGCCCCAGAGTTATACGATGGTTTTTATTTTGTTAACAGGGACAGGAATAAAAATAAATGAAATGAAGTCAGGTGGTAAATGTAACATGCGCTTAGAATCACCCGGAAAGGTCTATTTCTATGATAAACATAGTTTCTTGTCCTTTACGAAAGTTACCGAACACCTCTACCGGTGTAAAATTATGGGGAAAAAAGGTCTTTTTTTTTCTGATATAATTCTAGGGTAACGTAATTTCTGACGAATCAACATTCATTTTTTAATTGATCATGGATCATGATTTCTTACATATTGGGAAAAATGTACGTGTGATCTCTTATCATTTTTATGAAATTCGGTTAGACCGAGCCGTGTGTGCTCTAAATTTGCACATTTTTCAATTTGGTGTCACCCCTTAAGATGGTGTCACCCGGTGCGGTCTGCACCCCCCCCCACCCTCCTAGCTACGCCACTGAAAAAAAAAGGTATTTATCTTTAATCGTATCCGGAAATTTGTTTGAAACAAATTTCGTGGACGGAGAATTGATCGACGGAAATTTGATCTAACGATAGTTTTGTCGAATTTTTTTTTTTTTTTTTTTTTTTTCCCCATAACAAATTTTCTTTAAATTTTTTTTTTCCCCTTTTTTTTTTTTTCTAACGATTGTTTTGTTGAATTTTTTTTTTTTTTTTTTTACTTCCCACGATCAAATTTGCGTCAAATTTCTTTTTCACCGCATTATTTTGTTATACTATAGAGTAGAGTGCGTTTAAAAATAAGTTGGACACAAATTTGAACGCGTCAGCTGACCGAAAATTCGACTAGACTGACGTTCGATCAAATTTCCGTCGATCCATTTTCCGTCGACGAAATTTCTTTCAAAGCAAATTTCCGGTTGCCATTTTTAATAGAAAGGTGGGTTGGAATTAGCGACGAAACGTGATGACTTGTTGCTGACTTGAGCATTTGAACTATGTAAGTGCTTCACAGGTGATGTCCGAAAAGTACTGGCCCGATAAAGAGACTGAGCTGTTTGGGGATATTGAAGTCGGGTTGCTATCAGAAGAGCTCTTGCATGACTTCAGTATAAGAAATCTGGAACTCACCAAGGTTTTAGTTGGGTTTTTTTTTCTTTTTAATCTCAGACCGTTTTCCTCTTTTTTATTTTTTTTCTATTTTTTTTTTTTTAAGTAATATTTAAATCAAGAAATTACATTGAAATGTCACTACCCTCCTATGTCAAATTACTTTCTCTCTATCATTCCATATCATCTACGTTAATGATGGCCTGCATGTGGTCAGATTCTCGTTGATGAAACGCGGGCATATTGACCTGCGTCCAAGTTATTAGGAGAACACGTCCTGACGCATCATTTATAGCAGTTATCAGAAATTAAGAACCATAATATCCCCGTTTAGGACAGACTGTGTCAGATTTCACAGCTACTCTTGAGATCCAAGGGTAGCGAATGCGTCACTCGAGCTAACACGTGACTCACCGTCAAGTGCGCGATTCTCGGAAGTTAACTGGTTGTAAGGGCAATGTTACGGACGATTATTACCACTGAAGCTGACCATTTTAAACAAAACAATTGTTGTTTTTTCAGCACAACGAGTCTCGCACAGTCACACAGTACCAGTTTACCTCATGGCCAGTAGACGGTGTCCCGGAACGACCGTGGGCGCTGGTAGAATTCGAACAGAGAGTTTCTTTGCACACAACAAAAAAGTCAATTGTAGTGCATTGCTGGTATGATATTTACTCAACATTTTTTTTTTTTGGCAGGCTTTCCAAATTCTGCTTTGATCATTCAAATAACATACATCAAAGCTTATAGCAGCAGATGAATAGTATCTATATTTATATTTTAAAAAAAAGAGTTAGGTGAGGGAAAGAAAAAAAAGTTTACAAATTGTTTTCTCTACCTTACTTACCCTAGGTCTGGCGTAGGCCGTACTGGGATATTCATTGCACTGCACAATGCCAGAAGAGAAGCTGAGACCACCGGGAAGGTTGATTTTTTCACGATGATAAAAGACTTAAGGGAAGACAGAGCGGTAATCGAGACGGCAGTGAGTTCATAAAAGAAAAATACACTTCCATACTCCCATGAGGTCATGATAGATGCTGAATCGTTTTGTGAACTTCTATTCATGATAGTATATATAGGTTTTTATTTCAACAGTTTCCCATTGTTGGCTTTACGTTTAGCATATATACAACATAGAATTGTACAATTATTTTGTAGTTGTCAACCAGGTGCTTAGCAGTTAGTTACCCATAAGGTTTCCATTCGTTGATCGAATTCATTATAAGCATGTAGCTCCACCAATGAGCTTTTATGGAGCTCCACCAATGAGCTTTTATGTAGCTCCACCAATGAGCTTTTATGTAGATCCACCAATGAGCTTTTATGTAGCTCCACCAATGAGCTTTTATGTAGCTCCACCAATGAGCTTTTATGTAGCTCCACCAATGAGCTTTTATGTAGCTCCACCAATGAGCTTTTATGTAGCTCCACCAATGAGCTTTTAGACAATTCTACAGGGATTTGGAACTCAATTTGTTTGGTGTGTTTGTTCTTTTCGAAACAGGAACAGTACTGGTTTGTACACAGAGCCACACAGGTAGCTGTTCTTTCTATGGACAGAACGTTGACGGAAACAAACGTTTCTGAAAAACTTAAGAACTTGAGTGAGGCTGATTTAGATGAAGAATATAAGGTAGGTTAACAATACTTTTTTAAAAGCATTTGTAAAAACGTTGTTTTCCATTCAGCTTTCTTGATATATGAACAAAACAATTGATAGTTCGAGGCAATAAAATATATATATATATGATTAATTTTTGCACATTTATAATCACAATGTCATTTTAAAAAAATCTAAATAAATTATTCAATGTTGCAATATTTCAATGCTCTTGTATCACTACGCTTTTTTTTTTTTTTTTAATGGCTTAATTTTCTTATTTTGCAAAAATTTTCAAAAATTACGTCGACAACTTTACTAATCATACATTATATTAAAAACAAGCGACAGTCTAAGACTAACACTCAAATTGAAGATCATAGTGCTAAAAATATTGTTGTACAATGTGCGCCAAAAAAAAAAAAGTGACTGCACTTAAACTCATGCATCTAGCATGCGTATGTTTGTTTGTTAATGGTGAATAGCTTCAGGCTACCGGCGATCAGAGAAGTGAAAAGGGTGATATGTTGGGTAGAAGTTATTGGAAATGGGTACTCTCTCTCAGGGGGAAAAAAATGTTTGTTGGGTACCATTTTTTTTGTTCATACGCAAGTGATTGGAAAGCGTGAAAAAAAAAACGTTTGGAAAAAAAAATGTTTGCAGAACAATGCGGAGAGAGAAAGAGAGCGAGAGAGCGAGAAAGAGATAGAGAGAGAGAGAGAGAAGGGGGGGGGGTATTTAGATGGTACCGATTAAGACTGTTTTTTTTTTCTTTTGTTTGTTACAAAAGTTCCGAAATTTTCCTTTCGGGAAGTGTCATGTGTCAACACAAGGTGTAGCGTAGTCGACCAGTAAGTGTTTTGATAAATGAGAATGAAGCCAGTGTTCTCCAAGTCGTGCACTGGCCCATTCGACGTCCATGACTCCTACGACGTCTACGACTCCTACGACTTCTACGACGTCTACGACACTACGACGTCTCCGACACTACGACTTCTACGACACTACGGACGTCTATGACACTACGACTTCTATGACACTACGACGTCCACGACACTACGACTTCTACGACACTACGTACGAGCATCAATGAAACTAAACAAACGCCTTCCCTCCATTCACCGTTTGTTTATGACATAAGAAAGTTATAGAATCAGGTCCATGTTGAACGACTTTGGCGGATCTAGATATGCGAGCCGGGATGGTGTCTGGGGCTAAATGTGTGCCACGGGTTGTACGAGGACCCATATCTTCATAGGAATGGGTGGTTCTCTGAGTTAAGTCCCATTCGATTACTGATTTTTTTTTTTACTTACCCTTCAGTTGACAGAGGACCACCCCAGAACCGAATTATTTGACGTCATTACCCTTCTGTTGACACAGAGGACCATTCCAGAAACGTCTTATTTGATGTATTTCCCTACCCTGTTGACAGAGAACCATTCCAGAACCGCGATAATTGTTGCTGTCTTTTTCAATCTCTCTGGATATTGTTTTGCCACAATGTTTTCTTCAAACACGTTAACACATTACGATCACATTTCAGTTGAGTGTACTGTTCCTTTCAGAGAATTTGATGCGATTGGGGGTTTTACGTGTTCATGAAGGTGATGTCAGTGCATTTATAAACATCAAAGTTGGCATAATTGCAACTAGCGCCAGATCTGAATCCAGCGCCCACGCCCTACATAAACTGAATGTTACCAATTTTGGCGCCCTGGTGGTATGCCTTTGGTCCTCATCATATTTTCGCCCCTGAATTCTATAAAGGCAAAAATATAGTCCATCCATTTTTACGAAATGAATTGGAAATATTATTTTTGTCACTTAAGAAAATCATTAGATTACTACTATCTATGGGTTTCTTCTTACGAAGTGACTATTCGTACTCGGGTACCAGATGTGAGAGGTTGGGATTAAAAAAAGTATTTAAACTATTATTGTTGTGTTTGCAAGACAAAAAGAGGTATCAAATGAAAGATAATTGAATGGACTACATGCTTGTAAACTTACTTATTTAGTTGAACTAAAATAAACTACCACAAATGACATCAGAATAGCACTGAGTCAAAATGGACCCAGACACGCAGCGCCGCCATACGCAACCGGGTACCATTAGACTCAAAGCTATTCTGATATCTTTGCGTGGGCCGTAAATCCTTAAGTAATCTTTCTTATGGGATTGTGAATCCACCAGTCTGCTCTTTTCAGGCCGTGTGTGCAATGGCAGACACTTTTAAAAGTATCGATGGAGGTAATTATGAAATTTCAACATCTATTTTTAATAGATATATTCTTAGACAGCCTCTTTGCGGCAACCCAATAGACTGAAACGCCTCTGCACGACTTTTACTATTGAAAAGCATTATTGTGTTTTATACTGTTAAGTTTAGAGGTTTAGATTATTTACCGTCTAAATTAAAAGTTTTCATACTTTGAACCCGAATTAAAAAGGTATATAAATATATGCATATGAATATATTTGTATTTATACAGTGGCGTAGTTAAGGGTTCGGGGGTGTGGCACTATCTCAGCGGGTTGACATCACATTAAAAATTGCATTTTGTAGAGCACAAACTACGCTCCATCTAACCGAATTTCATGAGATTATAACCGCTCACAATTAAAGTGTCAATACATGTTACCATTCCAATTGCCAGCTTTTGTAAGAGTTCAAGCTTGAAGCGTCAGAAAAGAGTTGACCCAAATAATACGTTCGAAAACATTATTTTGATCATGATTCAACGCAGATTGAAGTGTTTGGTTACTTTAGTAAGAGACAAGAAGCTATATTTATCCAACTTCTAAGAAAATAAGCTTTCCATTAATACCAAACACGATGTGGTCGGCCAATTTTATGTACATGAATTGAATCGATAAAAGTTATCTATCTATCCATCCATCCATCCATCCATCAATCCATCCATCCATCCATCCATCCATCCATCCATCCATCCCTCCATCCCTCCATCCCTCCCTCCCTCCCTCCCTCCCTCCGCCCATCCATCCATCCATCCATCCATCCATCCATCCCTCCATCCCTCACTCCACCCACCCTATCTAATCTAATCTAATCTAATCTAATCTAATCTAATCTAATCTAATCTAATCTAATCTAATCTAATCTAATCTAATCTAATCTAATCTAATCTAATCTAATCTAATCTAATCTAATCTAATCTAATCTGTCTGTCTGTCTGTATTTATATATACAAACACAGAAATATTTTGACTTTAAAATCATTATAATTTCCAATATATTTTTTTGGAACCTATAAAATCTGCCCTCTTAATAGTGGCTTTAATTTATATGGTTATAAAGAGATGTATTTAAATGAGTTTAATTTCCATTTTTTAAATTATTTTTTTTTTTTGAAATGTTAAAATCCACCAGGATTACCCAAAGTCGATCGCAGGGAACCGTGCCTTGCACAAAATTTAATAATTAATTATGCCTGTTTATTTTAAATGTATTTTCATTTTATTTTTACCTCTAACAAACATTTAAAAGGCTTGCATTAAAAAGTATAAAGAAAGGATCGCTATTTTTAAACTACAACGCAGATTCTGAAATAATTGGTTTAGTACTAAGTTACATTATTTTGTAGTAATCTTGAAAAATTAAGTAATTTTTTCACGAAACAGACGTAACAATCTTTAAAGGAGGAGAGACATCAAATATATCGACTCTTTAAAATTGGTAACGAAAATTGAAAACAGAAAAAAAATTTTTTTTCATAACCATTGGTAATTTTTTTTTTTTTTTGTGTGCTAATTTTGACAGATAAAAATTCTGAGGATAGACTTTTCTGCGAGGCAGCTTTCATTGAGGTAGGCCCTGATAAAAACAAAAAGACATTTCTGAAAATGACATCGAAATTCTTTACTGCTGTAGGCCTGATGATGGAGAAGTTTTACCTGTAGTGAAAAATGTTGGGGGTGGCATTTAAGGACTCTGTTCAGAGAATTTCATAAGTTTGGGGGTGGGTAAAATCTTTTTTACCAAAAAAAATTAATTTAAAGAAATCTTAATTATAATGGAGGATATGTCATGTACGGCAACAAAAAATGGGATGCTGGGATGGTACAGTTATCAAAGGGATTATAAACACTTAATTATTAAAGTGCAATCAAGATCCAAAAGTAGACTGGATTCCATCGGTAACGGGATCCTTTTGGGTAATAGAATAAAACAGGGATCAGGATCCTATCGGGAAACGGGATAACATCGGAAAAGAAAGTCTCTAGGTGGAACGAGATTCCACACAGAAAGGTATCCTAACGGGATCGGTAGCCCATCGGGATCTATTAAGATCAGGATCTCCCGGAATCAAGATACCAACAGGATCGGGATCCCACCGAGATCTGGATTCCTCCTGGATCAGGAGCCACAAGAAATTGGGATCTCACCGAGATCGGGATCCCACCGGGAAACGGGAGTGCGCCGGTATCGGGGTCAGAGTGTGATCGGGGGTCCCTCCCCCCCCCCAGGCTCGGAGTCCTAATGCAATACCGGGCAACGCCGGGTATATCCGCTAGTATATATATACAACGTGTTCTATCAAAATCTTAAGTTTACTTTACAACATGGACAAAGTTAAACGAAGGCACATAGTAGCGATGACTTACTTCTTAAAAGATGTGCCTGACCTTCACTCAAAGGCCCTGTTCGTTCTTTCAATCAAAATACATAAACAAAACATTATGTTGACTTAGAGAGGAGCTCTTTTTTTTATTTTTAGGTCAAGTAGCAAGTAACCGGATCTAAGCAAAGCATCGATTTGAGTGTCTGCCCCCATCCCGAGGGCCGTTCTAAAGTGTTTCATTCTTTATTTTACAGACCTTTAGAAACAGCGCAGCACATATTCTGTGTCCTCTTCCACACAACGAAACGATCGATACATTTGTTCAAATGCTGCTATCCTACAGAGTGGCCCTCATCGTCGAATTTCCAGATGACAAACTTAATTTCGATAACGTAACCAATATGATCGTCATAATATTGTTGTGTTTTATGTTACATATTTAAAAAAAAAGGAAATTGTCATAAGCTTAGTTTCAACAGTTTAAAAAAAATAATATTGTTTTATTATAATTAATCAAAATGAAGCACGATTTATTTTTTTGAGTAAACGCTAATATGCATGGATAACTCCTCCCCCCCCCTTCCCTCCCTTATCTCTAATGATAAATTTTTATTGTATATCTTTTTTTTAAAAAATAAGTCCGCTTCTCACAATTAAGCTCCTTTGAAGTAGTATAAATTGAACTGATATGAATCGTGGTCCATTTTTTTCTATGAGGAGAAGATGGCATATATCAAATTTCATCTCAGTTAAATGAAGGGTAAGGTGAGCTGTTGATTAAATAGAAAGGGAACGGTATGGACCATTGAAAACTTATTAGCTTCAGTTGTCAATCGTTTAGGCGATTCCTTACATTTTAGTTTA
>CAXITT010000163.1:217035-228545 GCA_964033795.1 Lymnaea stagnalis | reverse complement strand
TTTTTTTTTTTTTTTGTTTTGTATCTTATCACGGTTAATGAAACTGTCAGTGAGTCTCACCCCAACGATCCCAGGAAACACCGATAAATCCCTGGTTAGAATTTAAAATTAAAAAAAAAAAATTAATAAATAAAATATTCAAAACTAAATTCAAATTTAAAAAGATTTGGGTTTTTTTTGTAGGTGCTTGGTTGCTTTGTATAATGTGAATGTATGTTGAAGGTTCTTCAGAGGCTTTTTTTCCCTTGCCTTCTCTGGGTCTATTTTCTCTTGCTTAGCCCAGGAAAAAAGATAACTTGCTAATCATGAGCTTGTAAGACAAATGTCGGATATGACCGCCTTTAGAAAAAAAAAAAAACAAAAAAAAAAAAAAACATTTAGATTTTATATGAGTTTTGCAATCGTTACAGGTCACCAAATTCCAGTTTTGAAATCCGTCACCAAATATTTGCGGAGACAATGTTACTAGCAAATTGCAAAGAAAGGGCGTATTCGTAAATTAAAAAGGCTACTGTTATTTTTTTTTTTTATCAATATACGCGTAAGTCTTGCTGAGTTGGTTTTGGAAGATTAAAGAGTACCTTGATATACTTGGAACAGAAACCACGTGATATAATAAGTTCCTAAAGCACAGGTTCCCACAGCCCATGATGGAACGTTATCTCCGGATGGATTGTGACGGGGGTCGTCAGCTGAACAATAAGCTCAAGGGAAAATTTAATATTTTAGATAGCTTTCTTTTATTTTTGTGTGTCTTGTCGCTTGAACTGCGGTTAAAAACCTGGCATTAAAAGTGTTGTCGATTAAAATACTTGGAAATAAAAGTTCAATATGATTTAATTTCCAACAATTGAACCCACTTTTAAAAGCTCTTTTGTTTTCAATATACCCCGATTGGGCACCCTCCTGCATGTGGTCTTGACTTGAAAACGTTAGAGAACCTGTTTACTAGAGCTACTGAACGTAATGATTCAGCTCATTTAACTAATTTACAATACTGGGAAATAAAGTTCAATTTGATTTAATTTCCAACAATTGAACCCCTTTTAAAAGTTCTTTTGTTTTCAATATATCCCGATAAGGCGCACCCTGCATGTGGTCTTGACTTGAAAACGTTAGAGAACCTGTTTACTAAGAGCTACTGAACGTAATGATACAGCTCATTTAACTAAATTTTGCAATTCTGGATGATAGGGACAGTTTTTGACAACCTGTGACATGCTATAGTTAATTAATGTTAGAAAAACAATATTTAAAAAAAAAAATGCAAATTATGTACCCGGAATTTCCAGAATCGACAAATTTTCCGGTGAAGTCTTTTGTTTACTTAAAATTCCCCTGGATAACCCGGGAGGAGATTTCTAGTTCTCATCCTTTGTAGGACATCAAATTATTTGATACCAGACCAGAGAGCTTAAAATATTTTAATTGATGTTTTTGTCGGGGTTTTTTCTCATTTAAGCGACTCGAAAAAAAAATTGTC
Source organism: Lymnaea stagnalis (assembly GCA_964033795.1). NCBI lineage: Eukaryota > Metazoa > Mollusca > Gastropoda > Lymnaeidae > Lymnaea > Lymnaea stagnalis. Next base: position 227,062 of record CAXITT010000163.1, on the reverse strand, counting down.
CCAACTTTTCGCTTTAATTTCAAGATAAGCAAAGTAAGGCAGGATCTTGGTATGTTTTATTTGTCGAAAAAAAAGGTCGCTTTTTTTAGCTTCAATATTTTTTTTAAGGACATTAATCAAGAAGCTCTTTCAACAATTAAGTTTACTTTAAAAAAAAAATAATAATAAAAAGTAAACATTGCCGCTTATTAATTTATCGTATCCTCCGTTTAGAAATGGCGCGCTGCTGAGTGGCATGGCGTGCGTGCTATCCCTGTTACTGGACCGATGGAATCATGGTTCGTGTCTGTCCGTCCCTCTGGTGGTTGGTTCAGTTAAGTCGGTCAAGCCGGACGTCATTCCAACACTGGTGAGTTTAGGAGCCAAATGTTGACATTCTTTTCTAATACTTGGGAATGTCAAATGTCCCCGTCCCCCTCCACCCCGTGCCCCATTACCCCCCCCCCCCCTCCCTTTTTACTTGAAACCATCAGTGCAGATAACGTATGTGATGTTCCAAAGTTTTCACCTAAGATCCTATGAACCCACGGAAGTGTGCCACATGCAACACCGCCGATTTGGAAGACGAACTATTACTATCATTTGTATACAAGTTTTAATTTTTGTCACACCGTGTGTGTGTGCCACGCGGATGGATATGACTGGTTAACACGTTGAAACGATAACAGAGGCTGCCTAGTCGTTTGACTGAATTGGTTTAAATATTTGCTATTTAAAGAGAGTATAAGTCATGTTGTTTGAAATAATTAGGTGGGTGGTTTTTTTTCTGTTTTTTTTTCAAGTTGCCAGATATAATAAGCTAGGCGATTTCACGATGTCGATCTAAAATGCTCAAGAAAGTCAATAGATGTAGAATATATAAAATTATCGATGTCAGAGTACACTAATTTGTCTCATTACGGTTGAAATATTTTCACCTGTTATTTGACTATCGCGAGATACATCATTGGCTATGTGAGTGATAAAAGCCGAACTTTTTTTTTAGCTTAACTTATTTGTGATCTGGTGTGGATTATATAGGTAGTTTCAAAAATTTTAAGTCTTTTAAAAATCAAAAGGGGGGGGGGGCTGTTTATTTTGGTGCTATATATGAAATTACTATTGTGAGATTATTATTAATTCGTTGTTTTTTTTAATTTTTATTTTAAATCTATTTCCAGGATCAATACAAAACTCTCTACGATGCGCTGCAAGAGTATTTGCAAATAAACACAATTGAACAGAGTGAAATTTGTGTATAAATGTATTAAAGTCATAAAGCTGTAAAATAATGCTTAAGCCTGATGCTCGGAGACATAAATGCTTTGAAAACATGTTTGTTGGTTTGCTTTTTTTTAAATACACATTTACTGTTACATTTGGCTGCATAGTAATGTTTAATGTTTAAAGTTTTGTGCTAAAGATGGACTGATTGTATTTTTTTAAATCTATAAATTTGAAAAGGAATCGATACTTTACCTAAGAGATTTTATTATTGTAAAAATTACAAAATAAAACAAGATCAATTATTCTTGTCTTTGAATAATTATATTATATACTTATATGTGATGTGAAATTATTAATTTTTTTTTTTTTAATTGAAAGCTATTTTATTTTTTATTTTGTATCTGCTTATGCTTACTAGGGGGACAATTTATAAGAAATCCTATTGATGACTATCCTAGTCTCATTTAGATTGACTTTTAGTCTCGAGTTGATACATAGTCTTAACAAAAAAGATTTAGGCTTGAAAGTGGAAAAAGAACCATTAAAAAGCGGGGCATCGGTTAAAGGCGTCCTCCAGCAGAGAATACAAATCAAGTAATAACCAGTTATGAAAAACTTAAGTTGACCCAGGCGACAATGACGCTCCCTCGGTCATGTTTAAAATATTAAGTAGGCGTAAATTGTGTGTGTTTGACACCGTTTGTCCAGGGATATCATTCGAGCGAAAGTATGTCAATTAAAACGTTTTACTGACCTAAGGATATATATTTAAGAACACGACAGGCCAACTGAGAAATTTATTTGATAATAACATGGGCGTACACGAATATTAAATACATCTACAAAAAGCTGTATCATTGGTAGCTTGACATCATTATTAGTTGCTTGACATCACACAGATAATTATAGTGTTTCGGAAATGATTACATTGTATTCTTCTGGTGAAACGTGCGATTATTTTTAAAATGCACATAATTATAGCAGTAATTGCAGCTGAGTTCACGTTCTGATGATATTTTGGGATTCCAGTAAAAATTCTAAATGTTGTTCTAAGATATGTGTAGAATTCTTTAATTTAAAAAAAAACAGATTGGGGTGGGCTACTTTTTTCTACTAGTTAAATCCAAATAATTAAACGAAATTGCATGAAATGTATCAATTTATCTTGTAAATTATCAGCCATATGAATTCGTACTCGCACCAATTTAGAAACTTAAAACAATAACATCAACTCATACATATAATACGTTTGTTTCAAGGAAATAACATATTATATATTACATCTTTAAATTAATATCAGGAAGTCTTTAGATTTGGTAAACAGTGCCAGTAATACTACTGACGATTTAGCTCAAATAAACAGAGTTGCAAGAAGGCAGGTGAACGGACTTCTTAGGTAAACATAACGTAATTGAACGACGACAGATGATGTGACATCTTAATAATGGGAAATAAAACAGTTTATAAGAAATGTTACCACTATACTCGTTTTCAATTGGATGCCCCCCCCCCTTTTTTTTTTTTCCTTGATAAGATTGACTGTGTGAAAGTTAAGCTAGATAAAATAGGACCAGATTCTTTATTGATTTAAACAAATGATAATGTTTTTTTTTTTAAATTTTTTTTTTTTAAGAAATGTTAACACTTTACTCGTTTTCAATTGGATGCCACCCCCCCTTTTTTTTTTTTCCTTGATAAGATTGACTGTGTGAAAGTTAAGCTAGATAAAATAGGACCAGATTCTTTATTGATTTAAACAAATGATAATGTTTTTTTTTTTAAATTTTTTTTATTACATTGTACATTTTCTTCACATAAATTCTAAATATAATGAATCTGAAACACCAAGGAAGTCATAAAATACATTTAAAGTGGAAAAATCACATCTGGGAAGAACTGTTAACAGAAAATATGTTTGCGGAGTACTTTGAGCCAACATTAATATTATTTGCCACTACATAGCATAGTAGAAAGTGCATGAAAGCCCTCAGATGGCTTGCCACTACATGGTATAGTCGAAAGTGCAATAAATCCTTCAGAACGTTTTCCGCAACATGGTACAGCAGGAAAAGCAAGAAATCCCCCAGAATGCTTGCCGGTACATGGTACAGCAGGAGCAGCAAAACCTTAGAAGATAATAATGAGAGTTTGCTTAAGAGGTAATCTCCGGTTCACTAGCGCTTGATAGGCAGCAGTGAAATCTCTGTTCATTTTTTCATTTTTGGTATGTGTTTTTCAGTTAATATTCCTCAATAGTTGGGACAGGTTTGTTACTCAAAGTCTCCTGGACGTGGAAATGTAGTTTACTTCGAGGATTGCTAGGTTTATTAGAATTATTCCATTCTTAATTTATATAAATTAGTCAAGGCTGTCGATGTATTGCTTCCGGTTTTTGATTCGCTTATTGGATAGTTCAGAAGTCTCTACACTTGCGCATGATCAGGAGTTTTCTCACAAATTTTTATTGCTTGATAATTAGTTTCCGAATGACACTATGTGGAGCGCTGTGCGGCGACAAGTCAAGCCATAAAAGTGTTTTATTTGTTTTGAGTAGATTTTAACTTGAAAGAGATGTCCTGCCTCCATTATTCATCTACTAGACTGCGCCAGCTGCGTAACCTTCTAGCTGATAGCTATCTCCTTAGTAGTGAAATTCTTGCACGATGTAGAACACTTCAATTAATAAAAAAGAAAACTGCTAGAGGTTTTCGCGGGGGAAAAAGGAAGATGAGATCTCGTCACTCAGCTCCTTCCACCTCAACACCTGACCATATGCATCAACCCACTTCTCCCCAGTTTGCCCTCAAAGATACAATGAAAGTAAATTGGTCTTTTGAGACGCAGCAATCGATGCATATCCATGTGGTGACAGATGTGTTTGAACGCCTTCCTGTTCGTCCAAAGCGCGTACCATGGGTCCCACTTGACTCCGGACGTATTCGGCGCAGCAACGTCATTGTCATCAGCGGCCGCCAGAAGCTTCCAGACCAACTACGAGTAGGCCACTATAACTGCCAATCCGTGGGCTCAAAGTGCGGGGCGAAGCGAACAAAGATAGTAGAGTTCGTAAAGGACGAATTTGTTGACGTGCTGTTCCTGACGGAGACTTGGTTGAGGTCAACAGGGGATGATGCCAAGTGTGCTGACCTCACGCCACCGGGTTTCGATATTAAGTCCTTTCCGCGTGCTACGAGAGGTGGCGGCCTCGCTGTCATTTATCGTAGCCACCTCCCAGTGACTTTCACCTCCACATTCCCATTCCAGCACACCTCTCTAGAACTTGTTCAGTTCACCCTCAACACGCCCCACACTGTCAACATGTTATGCTTGTACCGCACTCCGCCCAGTAAGAAGAACAAGCTCCTAAACTCCACCTTCCTCTCTGAGCTCCCTGACCTACTTGACTACTGCAACCTGCTCCGTGGAACAAGTGTGATCGTGGGCGACCTTAACGTTCACTATGACGTCCCTACTGATCCCTTTACTAGCAAGGTACTAGACATCCTCACAAGGTTTAGTCTTGTCCAGGGCATTAAGCAGCCCACCTACTATCGCAGCGGCCACATCATCGACTGGGTGGTGTACCGTGATGACGACAACTTGGTGGACAGCTGTACTGTGAGTCATATGCTCTCCTCTGACCATGCAGCGGTGCTCACTACACTCAACGTAGTTCCCCCAAAGAACCCACCTGTCTACAGGACCGTGCGTGACATAAACGCTATAGACAGAGCAGCCTTCAAAGCCGGCATTAAGACAATGCTTCAAGGGCTAGGTGCTGAGCTCAGCGCTCAGCATCTGGACGATGGCCTCCGAGCACTTTTGGACGAGCACGCCCCTCCCATGGCGCGACGTGTCCCGACTGGTCGCTCGTCGCCATGGTATGCAGGCGTTAGTGACCAACTCCGTCTGGCAAAACTCGTGCGAAGACGCGCTGAAAGACGCTGGGTAAAGACTGGACTGAGTGTCGACAGACAGATCTTTTGGACAGCGAAAGATGCGGTGGCAGAGATTGTACAGAGGGCAAAGGATGACTACTGGAGCTCAAAGGTCGAATCCTGTGCATCAACCAAGGCGTTGTTCAGCGCTAGTAACCGTCTCCTGGGCAACAGCAAGAATTTCACCCTCCCTACCGACATTGCACCAGAGCAACTCCCTGACGCCTTTGCGGACTTTTTCATCACCAGGGTGCAAATGATCAGGGAGGAGCTAGACAGCGCGACCCCTACACCTTCCTCACCGTTCTCGGAGGACGTTAGTCAGACAGAATCATTTGATAGTTTTCTGCCTGTGACTGAGGATGAGGTGAGGCGAGTCATCATCAGGTCTGCTCCCAAGTCTTGTGCCCTCGATCCTATCCCCGTCCCACTGCTTGTAGAATGCCTTGACGTCCTCCTCCCAGCACTCACCTCCATCATAAATTCTTCGATTCTCTCTGGCATATTCCCTCCCATTTTTAAACGGTCGATTGTCCTGCCCCTCCTAAAGAAACCCTCACTTGATCCAAACACACTCAAGAATTACCGCCCCGTCAGCAACCTCTCCTTTCTCTCAAAAATCATAGAAAAACTCATACTCTCTCAGCTCTCTGGCTATCTTCATTCTCGCAATCTCTATCCTTCCTCTCAGTCCGCCTACCGACTTGGTCATAGCACAGAAACAGCACTGGTCCGAGTCATGAGTGACCTCCTGCGCGCGATGGACGATGGCAAACTCTCTATTCTCACTCTGTTAGATCTCTCTGCTGCATTTGATACCATTGACCACCAGATTCTTCTTGACCGCCTTCATCTTTCTTTCGGACTTACTGGCTCAGCTTTAAACTGGTTTCAATCATATCTTTCTGACAGAACTCAAAAAGTCTCTATTTCCAACCGCTCTTCCAAACCTTCAGCCCTGTCTATTGGAGTTCCTCAAGGATCGGTCCTTGGGCCGGTCCTTTTCATCCTCTACACTAAACCTCTATCATCTCTCATTAGCCACCACTCAGTTTCCAGTCAATCCTTTGCTGATGACACTCAAATCAGTGACTCTTGCTTTCCTGATCAACTTGATGCCACAATCCTTCGCATACAGGAGTGCGTGGACGATGTAAAGCGTTGGATGACTTGCAACAAACTGAAGCTAAATGATGATAAAACGGAAATCCTTCTCATCCACTCTCAAAACAAACCTCTCCCTCCATTCGCTCCTTCTTCTATATCTATTGGCAACTCTGACATCACACTCTCTCCCTCTGCCAGAAACCTTGGAGTCACGCTTACGGACACCCTCTCCATGGACAAACATGTCACGAATATATGCAGATCAGCATATAACGAAATTAGAAAAATCAGCACCATTAGACACCTCCTCTCCTTTGATGCCACAAAAACTCTCGTCTCTTCACTCATTCTTTCAAAATTTGACTACTGTAACATTCTTCTCGCAGGCATTCCTCAACACCACATAGACAAACTTCAGAAGGCACAGAACTCAGCATGCAGACTCATTTTTAAATTAAAGAAACATGACCACATTCAACCACACATGCGGCAACTCCACTGGCTTCCAATATCCTCTCGCATCAAATACAAGTCTGCCAATCTTTGCTTCAACTCGTTCACTGACCCTCACTTTCCTGTCTATCTCTCTGAACTGTTGCTTCCTTACATCCCCACAAGACAACTACGTTCTTCCATTGACAGTAGAACCCTCTCAATCCCAAGAACTAAAACTAAGACCATCGGTGAACGCTCCTTCTGCTTCCATGGGCCCACGTTCTGGAACCAGCTCCCCTTCCATATACGTCATAGTGAAACCTCGTCCATTTTCAAAAAGTCCCTTAAAACTCATCTGTTTAGGTCCGCCTATGACCTGTGATGCACCCTCCTTGCCCTACCTCATTTTCTGTTTCGGGTTGATCCTGAAGTGTCAAAGTGTCCTCGTTTTATAGCCATTTTCATTGTTTCTATAGAATAGTAGTTACTATCCTAGTGTCTCATTTTTATTTTACTTAGTTCACATGTTTTAATAATTGTAAAGCGCTTAGAGCTTTATGATAAGCGCTATATAAAAATGCCTAAATAAATAAATAAATAATCAACGTATTTCGTCTTTGAACTTGCATTAAAAGCTGTGTTGTACATAACACGTCGTGTGGTCATCTATACCCTTTACATAAGCCCACAACTGGAATGTAGCGCTACAGCAAAAATATATATATATTGGTATAAAATAAATTATTGTTAAAGAGGAATTCACATAAAACTCCGTTCAATAAATCCAATACCATTTGAGGTTTTTAAAAGAAAACTATATTTCAACCAGACCAACTCTTAAAATTCAGACCCAACGATAAAACGAACCAAGAGTCAATGAAATTAAATTTAACGCAGAATCTCGGTGCACGTACCATTTAAGACTTTCTTTGAACGTAAATTAGGATTCAAAAGCGTTAGCGACAAAATAGCTGAGTTCTAAAAACAAACAAAAAACAAAAACAAGTGTGGACTACATTTCATGTCAATGACATACGCATGACTAACCATACACAAATGGAATAACGGTCTGTGTGCCTGAAAATATTCATAGATTAATGGTGTTATTTTATGAAATGGCAAACTCATGCACGTATTCTATTTCTTCGTTCATTTAAAGCATTTTATTCATCTTTATTTATGATATTTTAACCTTTAGATCAGCCCATCTCGCTACGACTAAGCGTTAGTATTTAGTTTTGTTTCATCCGATGCTCTGTCTAAAAAGAACCAAAAACAATCATTGGCCACTTTTTTGAAACTTTGTAGCCACTCACATATTCACTTCATTTCAAAAAAAAGAATATTGACGCATTTTTGTTTAGCGGGACAAAACATATTTTTGTGTAGAGTTTGTCATTTAATGCCGGAAGTTTATTCACAGAACTTCCGTGCGTAAAGTCCAGCCAATGTTATTAAGCTATTAACAAAAAATCCTGGTATTCCGTTTGGCCCATCTCTCAACAGCTGTTCGGCACTTTGGCTAATGTGAGCCGGCATTGAGTGGGTCTTAACCTAGAGGGAAAATTTTATTTTTCGAAAAAAATTACAAATTGTTACTGCTATATTTATATATGCTTAAATGCATTGTTAGAAACTATATTTTAATATAAAATTGTCTAAAAATGAGTAAGCTTACGCAATGCGTTGTGGCGTTTTGCGGTCTTGTACATGACGAAACCTAATCTGTCTTCTCTTGAAAGGCCCAAACGAAATGTTACATCAGTGGTTCTCAACCTTTCTAATGCCGCGACCCTTTAATACAGTCCCTTATGCTGTGGCGACCCCCAGCCTCAAATTATTTTCCATGTTGCTTCATAACTGTAAAGGATATGTGTTTTCCAATGGTCTTAGGCGACGTCTGGGAAAGGATTCTTCGACCCCTAAAGGGGTCGCGACCCACATGTTGAGAACCGCTGTGTTACATCATTAAATATTTTAAGAAGTAGCAACGTTTAGCAACCACGCATAAATACACAGCTTTCAGAACAGTAGTAATTTGTGACGTTTAAATTTAAAAATTAACTCTACAATTTTCTAATTTTGAAAAATCTTTATTCAATTAATTTTAAAAAAACCCATTAATTTGAGGTCGACACTGACTCAGGTATTGCAAGTACCCTGAAACTCAGTCGCTCACATCTTCTGCACATATCGAAAAATGACTCAAAACTATTGTGACCATTTTGCATTCGGCTCTGGGAGGACTTCCTTGTTTAACGTCACAGTTTTTTAATAATACTACACCTTAATACTTTATGGGAACATGTTAAAGAATAAAATAAAATCTTAGTTTATTTTTGAAAATTGTATGTATGTTTTGAATTGTTTTAGGCGTGACGTGACACTGAAGGGGGAGGGGTAAAGAATTTGTGACACTTTGTTACAGGGGTCCTGAAAAGGTCATTTTCGGCATGACGTCATTTGCGGACCTTACAGCCTTCTAAAAAAAAAAAAAATTGTTACAGGCAGCAACGGTTCTACGTAAATTTTGTGTACATGAGATGTTGATTGAAAAAAACCCAACATAATTGTAGTACTATTTTAAGGTAATTGCCAGAGATCAGGAGATCAATCTTTCGTAAAAAAAAAAAAAAAATGATTGAAACGTTTAAATGAGCTTTTAGGAAAAACATTTTTTTTTTTAAAGCAACAAATGAAAACTGTTAAAATAGTTGAATANTACAGCCTTCTAAAAAAAAAAAAAATTGTTACAGGCAGCAACGGTTCTACGTAAATTTTGTGTACATGAGATGTTGATTGAAAAAAACCCAACATAATTGTAGTACTATTTTAAAGTAATTGCCAAAGATCAGGAAATCAATCTTTCGTAAAAAAAAAAAAAAAAATGATTGAAACGTTTAAATGAGCTTTTAGGAAAAACATTTTTTTTTTTAAAGCAACAAATGAAAACTGTTAAAATAGTTGAATACTTTTCATAAGGCATACATTTTCACATGATTCAGCCACTAAAGGAGTTCACTTTCAAGATAATTCCACCAAGGAACAGTAAAGTTGAGTGTGTGTTATTTTACAAGCAGATGTGATTGAATCAAGACAACGATCTGTACTGAGAGCGTTTTATACGGTTCCGAAGTGTGCACATTGTGTAACACGTTGACATTTTGCAATTGGTACAATTTATGGAGTGACAGTTTACAATTTCTTTTTTATTTTGAGATATAGGGGATGTGTACATAAGCTAAACATTAAATTGAAGAAAGATTAAATTCTAAAAAAATAGGTGTTCTAAGTGTAACGGTTTTTTTTTTTTTTTTTTTTTTTTTTTAAAAATTAATTTT
>CAXITT010000163.1:186196-193696 GCA_964033795.1 Lymnaea stagnalis | reverse complement strand
TTAGGGAGACGTCTACTCATTTTAAACAGAAATCCAACTAACAGCAATCAAAATCCAATTACAATATCAGTTGTAGAAATTGTGATAGGATTGTTTATAGAACATTACAAGTAAAATTTAACAATGTTCACGTGTCAAAAAAAAAAAAAAACACACACACACACAACGCTTCCGGGATATTTGCAGATTAAAAAAATTATTTGGGGAGAAATACGTTTTTTTAAGAAACAAAAATCGCATTGCTTTCCAACTAATATAATGTTGTAATCGTCACGATAAGAGTTCTCGGGAAGGTTATGCAGCTCAACGACGTTCTTAAACTGAAAAATCGACTAATTTCATAGCATTTAAAATTCATCAGTCCCTAAAAAACAACGTTTTTTGCATAAATCTTTGAGATACATAAAATATATATATATATAAATTTCAATTCTGATGTCCCATTTGCTTTTACATTGACGATGTATTTCACCAACTTAAAAAAAAAAATATAGCGTACCAAACGCACTGATGATATTTTTTTTAATAAAGTATCTCATTTAGCGTAGTTATCGGGAACATTATATCGTGGAATTAGTGGCATCATATCTTATTCATCTTTTCTTTGAGAAACAGGAACAACTGATTTTTGTGGGTTTGGGTTGAAAATGTGTCGGAATATGTTGTCGTCCGCAAGGAGTCTATGTGCTAAGTTTCAGCTCGATAGGTTAATGGAAAGTGGGTCTATTAGCCGTCCGAATATTTTCCCAAAACACTAAAGTGGCGTTAATATAAAGGATTTAAAAATCAATACAATTAGGCAGTGTAAAAAGATTTTTTAAGAACATTAAATAAATTCTATATGAATAATTTCTTTAGTATATGAAAAGCTCATGATTTTCAAAAGGAATCAAAAAGGTTTAATTCATTGGAATGACGTAACTGCCGCAGTGGTCAGTGTTACAATCTCCGTTCACACAGCTATGATGTGGATGACGCTAACACGTCCCCCATCTCACACCCATAAAACGAACAAGTAATACATGGATTGATTTCATGTCAGTGGAAACATGGTTACGAGGTGTTAAAGGCTTAAGACTCTTAGACTACATCAGTTAGTCTGAGTTCTTATCTCGACGTGAATAAAACAAACCATCTAATCGATACAAAACGGAAATTCAAACAAAAACAGCGTCCCATTCATCGGCTTAAAAAAAAAATTGTACTTTAAATCATTTTCAGCATGCCGTATCGGGACACGAAATAAATCTACGAAGGTCACCAACAACAACAAAAGAAGGGTGGGGGGACATTTTAGAAAATAAGGATGTTTTTGTTTTTAATTTGTCGACATCGAACTCTTTTTTTTTTATTATTTCGAATCAATAGACTTTTTCTGCTATTAATAAAAATGTAAGTTACGAGAATAACATTACATTTTTATACGTTGATCCGCTTTCAAATGCTTCACGCAGGCTGTGACAAATCATAAAAAAGTAAATGCATCCACTTCTCTTGGTAATCGTGAATGCAATGCTAGTTAAACTCCATTAATAGCCTTCAGAAGTATCACACGAAAACTTGTGGAGTAGTATGAACTCTTGGACATTTGAAATTACATACCATTTTGTTGACCGAAGCTTCTCTGTGTATTCAAAGTTAGGACCGTGCACTGTATGGTTACAATGACTCCAGGCACACAAAAATATGCCGGTAGGAGTGCCTGCCTTTCCGTAAACTCGAGCGTACCATCAATCCCAAACATGTCTCCAAATCAAAAGCCATTTTGTCTGTTTTACTTATCAATGAATTTTCTTAAGGAAATCGCTTTTACTGGCCATGATGGAGGATTTTTTTTTCCTTGTGAGCTGGAGTTATTAACATTTCATCCTTAAAAACAACAACAACTCATTAGGTTGTGTTACAATGTAGGGCCATTTTCTTTTTGTACCCTCATTTACCTAGCCGTATTAGCTTACCACCTTCTAGGAAGGTTGACACGTCGTTATCCCAATAACTGCCGGGCAAGAGTCCACAGCGAACGTTAACCTACATTTAAGGTCAAGCCACGCAAAATGTTTCAGTAAATGTACTGGTTGTATGGCCCTACAGTGGGAGATGAACATATCGATGCATGACTAGCTTTCCGTTGCATTTTCTAAATAGGGCCTTTCGATAGTTTTCAGGAATAGTAATTCCGGGAACTTAGACTTGTGATAGCATTGTTTATATTACTGTGAGATTTAGATATTGTGAGCTTTAGACCTGCATTCATTTCTTTTTAGTAGATTTTATGTGTCTTTATTCATATTATAGTTCATGTAATAAAGTGCATTAATATAGAAATCTGATTGTCTTTATCTTAGCCAGTAGTGAGTCTAAAATTTACCTGCGTTAGCCCCTTTTCAATTGCCCTAGGCAGCGAGCTTGTTCAAATTCATTGAACAGTATAGCTGGCGTAACAGTGGGCATAAAGTGATACTTGTAATCTCCCATCGGCTTTTCAGGAATAAAAAATACAATTGTAAGGGAATATTTATAAAAATAGAACAATTTCTCAAAAATTATGTAAGTAAAACTAAAGTCTGTAATTCATTGTTTTAATTTATAATGATAGCACCATTTTTTTCTTAAATCTTGCACATCCTAGCATGACATATTAGAGAAGTTAAACATTTCATTCATTGGGCTAATAACGTATCGGCTATTGTGTAGCGATTTCTATTTTGATAAACTATTCGTTACAATGCCTGGTATGCCAATACAACGGTTTTGCTTTTTAACGTATTCGAGGAAAATTCAAAGACATAGTTTTAAGGTAGCTATTCTCAAAGCGTTTTTTTTTTTTTTTTATAATGGAGACATCGTTTGGTTTATCAATCTGTTTGTGAGGGAAAGTCTTAAAATACAATTATCAATGGTAATCAGTAGCCACAAATATAATTTAAACAAGATTAACTTTCATTTTTTGACAGAATGTAATTCATTGAGACGATTAGAAGACGAGGATGAGACAATATTGAGATTTGAAAAAAAAAAAGAAAAATAAAGAGAATAAGTTTTTAATATTATTTGTGTTTTCAATTTCTGGAGACCTTAATATTTTTTTTTTAAAATACAAAAAAAATTTCCTAAAATTTCGATGCAAGCACTATTAAAATCTGGTTTTAAACGCTCATGGTGCATCTCTATGTCTGTAAAAAGATACAGCGCATGTAATTTTAAGCATAAACCATTTTTTCCCTACAAGATGCTATACGAACAAGGAAGATTTATTGTGTTTACAAACTTAGAAATTAAACCCCCACTGAAAAAAATCTCTGATGTCAAGACATTATTTACCGTTGGAGGGTCTAACTCTAACATGTTAAACAAGTAGAACACAGGGAGCTGTTTTCTACAATGTGTACGCATGTATGTTGCGAGTCCGATTTGCACATGGAAAGAGGGGGGCGCTTGTACTTGTAGGACACACTTGTTTAGTGGCAATATGGTTTTCTTTGCCGTCCGCTGTCTTTTGGCGAGAATGGCGTCCTTCTGATTGATTCCGGGTAAAACCCAAAGATTACATCGCAGCTTCATTGTCATTTAATTCAAAAATAATAAAAATGAAGAAACAAAAATTGAAAGTAATTAAAACTGACATGTTTTAAGGATTAGAAAACCTTATCAGGTCATTTGGTAATATTATGTTCAGATTTCCGTTATATGACTTTATTCTAATTGTTATTCATTTCCTCCCTTTGCAGCATCATGCGCTTGATAAGGGTGATCTTCCGGTCAATTCAACTAATGACAACCTGCCTTGTAATAATAAATTGTACCTGTGAGTCATCACACCTGTAAAGTATAAAAGTGATACACGGAATTGTGGTCGATCCTTCTGGGGATGAAATAAACTAGGGTGGATGTGTGATTTTGTGTGGGAATATTATTTTCTTTCTTACCAGCAGTGTAGGAAAAAAAGTGTGGGAGTGGGGGTGGCTGCGAAGGTGGCCGTCCTACCCAGGCTAAACTTGTATTCGTTGTATAGAGGGACGTCATTGTTTGCAAACGCCACCTACCCTAGCTACGGTACTGTTCTCGATTTTAAAAAAAAAATTATATTTCCATGGGCCCACGTTCTGGAACCAGCTCCCCTTCCATATCCGTCATTGTGAAACCTCGTCCATTTTCAAAAAGTGCCTTAAAACTCATCTGTTTATGTCCGCCTATGACCTGTGATGCACCCTCCTTGCCCTACCTCATTTTCTGTTTCGAGTTGATCCTGAAGTATAGGCCAAAACGTGTTAAAGTGTCCTCGTTTTATAGCCATTTTCATTGTTTCTATAGTATAGTAGTTACTATCCTAGTGTCTCATTTTTATTTTACTTAGTTTACATGTTTTTAATAATTGTAAAGCGCTTAGAGCTTTATGGTAAGCGCTATATAAAAATGCCTAAATAAATAAATAAATAAATGATTAATCCAAAGGAAAGAACAGTGTTACTTTCAATACATCCTACTTTTTTCTCCCCATTAAACACACAAACAAAACACAGCGTGTTCCATTGGCTGGTTTGGGCATAGATGCCAATACAAATGCCACTGTCAAGACATGAACTGCAGCGAGACAGGGGAATGCATCGATACATCTTGCGAGCGAGGGTGGTTCGAATATCTGTGTCAGTATCGTAAGTATCACTCTTTGGTTGTTATAATCAATATATACCAAGTGTTTATTAGTGTTGAGCCCTGAGAAGCTTCTCCAAGGCTACCGTTTCGTCCCAGCTACATCGCGAATTAGTTGCGTGTGGAAACCCACCGTAGAATCCCTCTAATGCTTCCCCGGGATGGGTGGGGGGAATAATATTAGGACGTAAATTTTTCCAGCCCGAAACCTGAGAAAGTCGATCGTGTGCCCTGTGTGCAAACACAGCGTCGGACCGACCGGGTGTCTTTGGGTTATGACGGCCGCCGGCGGAGACCCTGGTCGAGCAGACTCGTGTGGGGGGCTGTCCTGACAAAGGGACATCCCCGACGTGCCGCTCCGCGGCCCAATACCGGGTTGGGGAGGGGTGTTTTTGGAAGGGCAGAAAGATCGCAAGCTCGACCGCCCGCTCACGCCATTTCTTAATGTAACATTAGTGTTATAGCGGCAGCGGTGTACAGCAAAACCGGGGGTGCATATTGTAATGTTACTTCTTTTTTATTTCTTTTTTTAACTTCAAAAGAAAGATCAAGAAGCAGAAACATATTTTTAATGAAAAGCAAAGAAATAAGTAAATAAATTATAATAATAATAATAATAAAGTTCATTTCAAAAACACGCTTCATTTCCAAAGGCTCGAAGCGCGGTACAAAGGCAACAAAAAACATATCTATAATTCACCACATTTAAAACAAACGCAACACTACAAAAACTAATTACAAGCATACAATATCAAAGTCTTTCTAGCCATTTCAACCCGGAGCAACACAGCAACACATGGAAAATAAGGTAGACAATCATCCCAGAAGGTATTTGCGAAATAGATGTGTCTTTAGATCTGTTTTAAAGGACTCCAGTGTCTGGTTGTTTCTAAGATCGACAGGAAGGGCGTTCCAAATTGTTGGACCAGCAAATGCGAAAGTGCGCTTTCCGTAAGTCTCAAGGCAAACACGTGGTGTCGAGAGTTTGCCACTATCGGATGAGCGGAGCTCTCTACTGGGTACATAAGGCGTCAGCAGCTCTTTCAGATAGGACGGCGCCAGGTCATGTAAGCAGCGGTAGCACAAAGTTGCGATTTTGTACTCTATGCGAGCACGCACCGGCAGCCAATGCAACTCTCTCAGAAGTGTTTTTGCATGGTCGAATTTGCGTTTGCGGAGAACTATGCGAGCCGCATTATTCTGTGCTATTTGAATTTTATCCAGGAGCGTAGCTGGAAGACCCACCATGAGAGCATTGCAATAGTCCATGCGTGATAGCACAAATGCAGACATCAGCCTCTTTGTTGTATCAATTGTTAGGAAGGGCCTGATTTGACTAATCCTGCGCAGCTCCAGAAAAATCGCCCTGCATAGCATGTTAATATGACTTTCAAAAGTTAGTCTTCTATCTAGGTAGACACCCAGGTACCGCACTGTTTGAGCTAACTCAATACGCACACCTGAGAGAGTAATGGATGTCGTGTTATTTGCAGATTTCTGCTTCTGAGCGGTCGCAATGGGGAGCAGCTCAGTCTTATCATCATTTAATTTGAGCTTGTTAATGGTCATCCAGTGCTTTACCGACTACATGTTCCGTACTTTTATTAAACTAGAGTGGGTGGGGCGGGACTGATCTTTTATTTTGGGGGAGGGGGTGTTGGCAGCAGATCGTGGGGGGAAAGGTTTAGGGTGGCCCATGTCCATGCCTGCTTGAGATTACTTTATAATGCTTCTTGTCACTATCGGAGAGTAACAGAGAAGAAGCTAGACACAAAATACGTGCTCTTTCTATCTGTCCTTTTTCCCCGCCAGTCTGTTGCTTGTTTTCAAAGCTGTCGAGGGGCACTGAAACCAATGATAGCTACAAAAGGGAATGAGGGGGGGTGGGGGATGGGGGAGTCGGATGTTCAAGGGGTTCAAAGTTGTGTTGTGAATTAAAAGAAAAATATTTTAAAATTCACTAAACTGCAGGGAGCCTCAAAAAGTCACAGGACGTCTCTGGTTATTTTTTAATATTTCTACGACGATGTCAGATTAACGAATGGCTTCAGTTTTCCACCCTTTCTCTCTTAAATTCAAATTCACATGGAAAGCTGTTATTCAAAACTTTTTTAAAAAATACAAATCAATTTCGTTTGAACTGTAAGAATAATATTATCTAAAAATTTAAAACTATATCAACTAAGAAATGAATTTTAAAAAAACATAAAAAACAAATCGATGCGATTATCCAAATCAACCAGCCCACACAGCATATTATTAAGGAAAAGTTTCAAGGCAATGTGAAGAAATGGCTTCATGTCATGCGAATCATTTGCTCAAATGTTATGCGCCTTTCCGGTTGTAATATTTTTATGCGTAAAATAAAATAATAATAATTCTTGAACTGGTAGCACAGAGAGAGGCGGCCTATGCCCCCTGCTCCCACGTAGGCTATGCTGTTGTACTGGGTCACTGGGCCCCATAACGGCGTGGTGCCCATGTGCACGTGACTCTTTGTCTTTAGTCGTAATCCAGAGTTGATAAATGTTCTAAGGTAGCAAGCCCTTAATGTTCTCTGCTTTTACTTTTAACTCCAATAATATTTTAAAAAATGGGAAAGATTTAACCAACGACTGATTTAGAAATTGCTAATTTATTTTGCTTAGAATCCAAGCAAAAATCAATCGTTTATAAATCTGAATCGTTGCAGCTATTAGTTGTAAAGAACAATATTATTTAAAGAAAATCATTTAACTTATTTAGATTCATTTAGAGTTTTAGTTGTTTTAATGCACATGTTTCAGAATATTATTAATCCTTTGGAAGAATATACAATTTTATTGCATACCCCCCTTCTCCCCCCCCCCC
>CAXITT010000163.1:169194-186167 GCA_964033795.1 Lymnaea stagnalis | reverse complement strand
AAAAAAAAAAAAAAAAAAAAAAAGAAAATTTCATGGAACTCCCAAAAACTTATGTGACTGGAGTTCCAAGTGACATTCGTCTGGACTGGTTAACGGATAATAGTGACAGCACGTGCAACTATAATCAGAGGCTGCAATCAGTTACAGTGACATTTGAATCGCAACTGGTATTTACTTGGCTCCATTTAACAGTGAAGGAAGGAGGTTTGATGATTAAGTTTAATTAGTTTTTTAATCTCAATCTCCATCTCTCTCTCTCCCTCTCTTTATTCTCTCTGGCACTCTGTCTCCCCCTTTATTTCTCTTTATTGTCTTATTTGTATCTCTATCATTCACTCTGCTTCTTTCTTTCGTATATTATTTAAAATTAAACAAAAAGTATACACCCAATCATCTTTTGTGCACTGTATGTGTGTGGAGACATACATTTATGACATTGCGATTGAGATGCACATTGACCAACAGAGTTACTTACTTACTTACTTACTTACTTACTTATGCCATTTTAACCAGTCTGGGGCAGACGGTGTCCCAAGGGATTTCTATTTATCTAGGTCCTGCGCGTTCTGTTCCAGTTACTGCCAGATGTATCTTCTATGCATTGTGTATCATCGACTCCCAGTGTCCTTTGGCCTTCCTCTCTTCCTTTTTTCAATGTTCGTGATTGTCTGGGTATGTTATCTAAGGGTTTAAAAAAGAGTTTACCTTCATGATCGTTGTCTTGCTTTTATTTATACTGAGTTCGCATTGTGCTGGAATACTGGGTACATCTTTGGTCTTTTCCTGCTGATGGTTGTGGGAGAGAAATGAAATTTCGTCTATTCATTTGTTCCCAGGATGTCCACTATATCCCGTTGGTCAATTTTGTCTGTGGATTTTGTCATTACCCAGTCGATGGCAAGGATAAATAGGAAATGGACAAGTGACTTCCTTGCCTGACTCCTATTTTTACTTTAAAGGCATTGGTGAGTCACCACCCTTTAAGTCATTTCTTCATAAGAACTCTGAATGATCCCTAATAGTTTTTCGGGTACCCCATACTGCCGGGGTATTTTTTACAAGTGTATCGGTCCAGGTAATCAGAGGCTTTTAATAAGTCGAAACAATTGCTTATATGGGGCAGATTGCTATTCAGCGGAAAATTCTACAATAATGCCCAGTGTTGAAATCTGGCGTGTGCTAAATATGTTTCCATATTCAGCAATTGCTCAAAGTACCCCACCCATCTCAAAGATAACGAAACAAAAAGTCTAGAAGGGATGAATGTTTAACAGGACTTGAAAATGAGGAATATTTTCGTGAAACTCACTTTCACTCCCAACGCCTCTGAGTCAAGCGGCAAGACAAGGTTCAGACGGCTGGGGGCGTGACTGGGTGCAGTTTACGAAAATGGAGCTCTACAGGTCTTGCCCATGCCTGAGAAATTCGTTACAGTCACCGCTTTCCCGCCCGTTGACCTATTGGAGGTTCTTCCGGTAAATCCTCTGGTTACACTCTTTTCATACAGCTTTGGATAAGCCGTGCTATAAAGAAGACATGAATAACTTTGGGCTAACTTGTTTTGCTGGCTAGCCAGTGGCCGTTTTCTGTAGTGTGGCCGCTGTGTATACTAACTAATTCTTGGAATCACATGTGAGAGCTCAGCACCACGTGGGGAACAAAATGTTTATTGGCAATAACAATGGGGATGCTACTGCTACAATAGTTAGAGGTAACAATCCTCCAGAAAGTACTCGCTGCAGCAAGTATTCGTGTGTGTCTTCGTCATCTTCTACTATATCTTAAGGGCCCACGATCAATTTTATTGATCATTCTGGCTCCTATTTATGTAGAACGGTTAGCTATGTCTCTGTACCTTGTATTTAAGATATGTGGGCCTGCTCAGTGAGGGTATCAGAAACTGTTTGGAGGCTTAACGCCATAACGCACATGTCTCACATGTTTTCGCCTGAACTGTTCCTTTTTTGTAAGCTTGTTTCAGTTCATGGGTGTCTTTGTCAGGAATGAGCAGTTTATGTACCGAGTTCTTGATGTCATGACCTGGAACTGCCTTTCATTGCCTCGGCGCTGTCTAGGGGGGGGGGCATAATGACGATGATCACATTTTCTTTGAATTATTTGTTGGCTCACCGCACTGAATGCACAACATGAATAGAGGCATTCATACATCCATTCATGAATACATATATACATACACCCAGACAAATGTCTGCTCTCCTTTTGGTCTTTTTCTTCTTCTAGATCAAGTTATAGTTTATGTACTTCGACCATTTTTCTATCATATGACGTGAAAAAAAATGGTGTGCTTCTTGCAAAGTAATTAAATCAAGGCATATTTTTGTTGGTAGAAATTCAACGATGTTGCAAATATCCCATAACTTTATTTTTAAAAATTATTAAATTATAAATAATGAATTTACTTGCATTGGTTGTGCAGGATTTTTTCAAGTATTATGCATTTCCGATAAAATAGTTATTATTTTTTTTTTGTAGTAAATCTCATAACAGAAACAGCTGATAGTATTACTTTACGATTTGAATCGGCTGAAAGAATCGGAACAATTTTTGACTGCCACAATCGCAAATTTTTCTCTACCACGAAACCTGGTCGATTTGAGCTCGGCTGTGACATCAATGAACCGGTAGCGAAAGTCATCCTATCCGGAACACAATTAAACAACCTGTGTGCTGTGCAAATAAATGGGGGTATGTTATATCAAATGTTTCTTTTCCTGTATTGTACGTTTTTTGTTGTTTTTTTGTTGTTATCGTTGCCCAGCTTCTTCACGACACTTACATTGCCGCATCAGACTGCTTCAAACCCCCGCCGACTCACCACCACTCGATTGACAATCTTAACACTTCTTTATTTGTTGAATATCTAAAAATCCCAAGAGTCCTCTAACATATTAGTGCCATGTGTCATCGAGCATATCTAGTATATTTCTATGTTTCCTCTTAAAAACTTTAATTAAATTAAAGAAAATAATCTCTTTTTTTTTGTATTGGGCCAATCTCAAAAATATCATTTTAATAATCAAAAGTGTAAACACCTACATCAATATGCTCTGCATAAGCGCGAGGTGCTGGAACAAAAAGTTACTAATTTCTTGATAATTAAACACATTTATCGGGGGAGGGGGGTGTTCTAGCTTATAAGTACATTCATTGAAAATAAAAACAAACAAAAAACGACCATGTATTATACTTTAATTCCAGGTCGAAATGTTGCATTGAAACAGAATACTTCGTACGATAAATTATCGAATAAAGTCTTTCCAGGGACATCCAGCCGGGCAGTCGATGGAAACACTTCAGCCATCTTCGACACCTGTGCCAAAGCGGTACCTTTCTGGACGCTTACGTACAAAAATGATTTTATAATCACCAGGATTCTTTTGTACAACATACGGGACTTTGGTAGGTTGCCACTGTTTTAAAAAAAAAAAAATACATAGCCCACGCTGTTTCTTTCTTCCTCGTTTCTTTTTATCATTAGAGCAATAATAAGTTGTCTTTAAAAGGAAGTTTTTTGGTTGATTTTTTTTTTGGTTTTCTGTAATTATTGAGGTTCTGTTGTATCATTTTCCAGGATATAGGACTCAATATTTTGAACTCACCGGTTACGGTTTTGGTCACGAAGAAGATACTTTGCTTTTTAGAAACGATTATACCATAGTGAAAGAACCGATCGTTGCAGTTTTAAACAGAGACTGGAAAAAACCGTGGAGATTTCTTGCTATAATCGCAAAGTCTGTGTTTGAGGCAATGATGCTGTGCGAAGTAGAAACATTTGGAGGTAACGTATTGTGCCATATCTCTTCCCTATCTGAAAGCAAGCACCTTGATCTGTTAACAATGGTTGTCATGCCAAAATGGAAATAAGACAGAAAATTCGGAATGTGTGTTTCATTTAATCTTTATGAACTTTACCATTTTGGGCTGGAAATGATTCCAGGGGAATACGAAAGATTTACTCCATTTGAAATCATATATTTTCCTTTCCCGAGTTAGTGAAAGTCCCAATCATCATTCGACATCACCCTGCAAATGTGGTTTAGACTTTGCATAATTAAATTTTAAAAAGATCTATAGAGATTTTTAAAAGGTAAATATGCTTTATTCCTTAGATAGAAAATGCCCTTTTCACAGAATCCGTTTGAACCCAATGGAGCATCCATTTTTGATAACATCACAAGCACTGCAGGAATCGCCCGTTTTTTCATTGTGTTTTAAATTCATACCGCTTTCGGGACTCCATATTTCGGTTCTATTTCAATGTTTTCTCTCTCCTATCGTTTGAATTCATTTATCCAAGGTTAAATACAATCTCCTTTGCTTCAGTGTGACTTTAAAAACAAAAAAATTCGGAGTTTTTATTTTCTTGTTTTTAACTAGGTTTTTGCTAAGGATTGAACTCAACTCCACATGATTTGTTTTTTTTATGCAATTTAGTCTGCAAAGCCACCAGTCAACTTTGGAAGTTATTCACGATAGTCATTCATTCGACAGATTGCCCCCCTAAGACAGGTGGACTCCTTTGTGATAGTTGCGAGGGCAGATGTATACACGGTTCATGTTTTAAGGATGGCACTTGCGAAGTGGGCTGTAATGGGACGGCCTTTCCACCCCTTTGTCTTCAAGGTAGGTTCTGGGTGAATACATACTTTTTTTTCCCTTCAAAATTTAGACATAAAAAATAAAAAATTTTTGTATCGACTTAACGATACAGCGTTAACAACAATATTGATGAGAGGCAGGGTTCAAACCCTGATTGGGAAAAAAAAGGGGGTTGCTATTGTGGAAATAACCTAAGTATCCCACTACCAAATACCCAAAATTATACATGTATTTACTTTTATTAACAAACAACAAAAACATGACTGGACCTTTATGTATCTTAAGTTTACGCGAGACCAAAACACTGATTAGAAAAGGATCTGGTGGATATGATGAGACTCAAGCACTGTTTAGGAAATGATCTGGTGGATGGGACTAGACCAGTGTAGCCGGCTACAAATCAGTTTTTACTTTTTTTAAAAACATGGTTCTTGCCAAGAAATTTGGATATCAAAAATAAAAATTAATTTGCCCTGCAGCTGATTTTTGGCTCCTTTGACTAATGACTTTGCCCACCACTAGGCTAGACTCAAGAATTGATTAGGAACTATTCTGGTGGATGGGAATAGACTGGAGAATTGACTAGGAAATAATCTGGTGGATGGGGCTAAGCTCATGCATTGATTATGAAATGATATGGTGGATGGGACTAGACTCGAGCATTGATTAGGAACTGATCTGGTGGTTAAGGAAATGCGGACATGAATGGTTTTGCAAATCTTTGATTTTCTCTCACCTTAAAATTAATTTTTTAAAATTTATTGTGTTTTTTTTATATATGTTCATCATCGTTTAAAAAACTACATTTTAACCTAATTTACGTCATTGTATTCAAGTAAAACTGTCCATAGATTAAAGATTGATTTAAAATTATTTAAATCTTGATTTGAATGAAAATAAAATTTATAATGTATTCCAGGATGCGGTTCTAATACTTGGGGCCTCAATTGCGACAAGAATTGTGTCGGTTGTTACAATGCGTCATGTGACCAACTAAGTGGACTTTGTACCCACGGTTGTAATGGATACAGTGACCCTCCAGATTGTACTAAAGGTAAATTCCCTTAGATTGCTTCCAAGATCGACTGTGCAATGACTCCTTTAATGTCCACAGCAAGATGCTCTGGAGGCCTCCAAACTTGCGACAGATGGAACTCCCCGTGACGCGGAAAGAAGAAGAAAAAACCTTAATCCCCAGGCTATTCGGCTAAGCTATAAAAAAGGTTAAACAATCCGCTGTTTCGTCTTCTTCTTTCTTCTTCTGACTTTTTACCCCGTCTGGGGCATAGGGCGTCCACAAGAATTTTCCACTCATCGTGGTCCTGTGCTTTCCTTTCCAACTGCTTCCATGTGTATCTCATATTTTGTGTGTCTGCCTTTAGCTCACATCTCCATAATTTCTTAGGCCTTCATATCTTTCTTTTTCCCTGTGGGTTCCGTGTTAGGCATGGTCTGGTGGTGCTATCTTGGGGTTTATTATATCTTCATCAATGAGCGCCTCGTATGTCCTTTCTAGTAGCTCTTTGTTGGTTATAGTTTTTGTCCATTTGATGTTCAGGATTTTTCCAAGGTATGTGTTTATAAATGTCTTAACTTTTGCGTAATGCTCGCTGTTGTTTTCTAAGTATCTGCTCCATATAGTAGAACTGTTATAACATTTGAATTAAAGATTCTAACTTTTGTTTGCAGTTTCTGCTCCTTTGACTCTCATCTTTTCTTCAATAGCACGAATGAAGATCTAGCTTTTCCAATTCTAGACCTTTCGTCCGAGTCAGATCCGCCATTTGTGTCTTTGGTGCTGTCTAAGTATGTGAAGGACTCCAGTGCCTTTCCTGCCAGATAGATATGCTCTTTGTTTGGAAAAGTTTACCTTCATGATTTATTTCTTGCTTTAATTTATATTAAGACCAAGCTGTGTTGAAAAGGTGGCTACAGCTTTTGTCCTTTCCTGCATTTGTTGCTGATTGTGGGTTAGAAGTGCAATGTTGTCTGCAAAGTCTAAGTCATTCAGTTGTTCCCAGAGTGCCACTGTATCCCATTCCTCTTTTTGTCTGTGGATTTTTTCATTATCCAGTCAATGGCAAGGATGAATAGAAATGGAACAAGTGGCATCCTTGACTGACTCCCGTCTCGACTGTAAAGGAATCTGTAAGTCTACCTTTGTGGACCACGCTGCATGCCATTTCTTCATAAGAGCTCTGAATGATTTTGAATTGTTTTCCTGGTACTCCATATTGCTGAAGAATCAAGGTTTGTCGGTCCAGGGTATCAAAGGCCCTTTCGTAGTTGATAAAATTTATATTTAGGGGGGAGTTCCATTCTATGGAATGTTCTACAATCATTCTTATAGTTGCAATTTGATTTGTGCAAGATCTAGTTTAGCAGAAGCCGGCCTTTTGATCTCGTAGCTACATATCAACCTGGTCTTTCATTCTATTCAACATGACTCTGTTAAAGAGCTTGCCTGGTATAGATAGCAGAGTGATTCCTATGTAATTTGCACAATTGCTGAGATTCCCTTTCTTTGGTATCTTGATGAAGTATCCTTCTTTCCAATCTTTTGGAACTCTATCTTCTCCCCATATCTTTTAAAACAGAGGGTGCAGCATGTTAACTATTGTATTTATGTCAGCTCTCATCATCTCTGCTGTTATGTTGTTCGGTCCCGGTGATTTCCCTAATTGAGCTGCTTGATGGCCAGAGCTATTTCTTCCTTATTTGGTGCGCTTTCTTCTATTAGTCAGTCTTCATTTGCTGGTTTTATGTCTGGTGTGTCTTCTTCTTTATTTTGAGGGCCCACGATCAATGAATTGATCATTCTGGCTCCTATGTTTCAGAGGGGTTCGTGATGTTACTGTGCATGGATTTCAAGGGGATACTTCACTGGTTGCAAGAGCTACTCAGCAGTGGTGTTACGAACTGAGAGTTGCAATGCAGGAGGCAGTAGACACAAATGTGTCGAGTGTAGGCGCCTCAACTGTTGCTTTTGGAAGCTTGTTCCAGTCCCTTATTGTCTTCGGCAGGAATGAGGAGCTCCTGTACTTTTTTCTAGTTTTTACCAGCCGGAACTGTCTGTCGTGGCCTCGTCGCTGTCTAGGGGGAAGATGAACGAGTTTCTGTTTGATTCCGGAGCGGTGGATTTTGATCTTGTACAACATGGAGAGACTGGATAGTCGTCGTCGTTCTTCCAATGTTGACCAGCCCAGTGTTTTTAGCATGCTGCCAACACTTGAGGTGTTTCTGTAGCGGTTCATGACAAAGCCTGCTGCCCGTCGCTGGACCGCCAACAACCTGTCGATGCTTTTCTGGGTAAATGTGCCCCAGACTGTAAAAGCGTACTCTAAAATAGGCCTGACAAAGGCTTTATAGGCTTTTTCTTTCACGCTTGAGTTGCCGATCTTCAGATTGCGCCATAGGAACCCCAGCGTCTTGTTTTCCCAGTTGCACACACTGTTAATGTGCTCGTTCCAGCGGACCTCTCTTTGAATGGTAACACCCAGATACTTTTCGGAGGAAACTGCCTCAAGAATATGGCCATGCAGTTCGTATCTGTGGGTGGGAGTCTGTTTAATAGATCTTCAAAGTATTCTATCCATATTCACGTTCCTTGCGTGCAGATAATGTGTTATAATTCCAAATAAAGCGCCAACAACACCCATATCTAGGATTATTTTTTTAATTAAAATCATTGTCTCATCATGTGATAAGAATTGTCATACATTTCAATCTGGCTTTCAAATAGTGTCAACTCTTTGTTCCAATGTATTAAAACCACGTTTCAAAGAAGTACATAGATGGTGTTCAACGAATAAGGCATTTTATTTAATGTCAAAAGATAACTGACCAAAAATGATTACACCGAGGAGAAATGTTACCAAGATCACCCCTAGCAGTTCATCTTTTTAAATTGTTCAATTTATTGAGGTTACAGACTTTATCCTTTGCCACCGTTATAAAATCAATATCCGGCTGGATTCACATCCAGGGATAAAAGTTTATGAGCACTCTTCTCCAGGGACGACAGTTTAAGACTTTTGTGGTAACCCTTTCCCCCCCCCCCACCCCCCTTATTTCCACAGGAAAAGATACTTTTTATTGTGTCTAATACATTTAAGAAACCAGGTAAAGCTAAGTTCATTATGACACAAGTTTTTTAAATTTGTCAAATTATTGAGGTTACAGAATTTATCCCTTGCCACCGTTATAAAATCCATATCCGGCTGGATTCACATCCAGGGATAAAAGGTTATGAGCCCCCTTCTCCAGGGACGACAGTTTAAGACTTTTGTGGTAACCCTTTCCCCCCCCCCCCACCCCCCTTATTTCCACAGGAAAAGATACTTTTTATTGTGTCTAATACATTTAAGAAACCAGGTAAAGCTAAGTTCATTATGACACAAGATGCCATCTTTTGAAGGTTCAAGGTACTTAATTCAATCCTTTAGTATTGCATGACAGTGTACCCAATATTGCAGTAAACACATATTCGTGTTGTGATTTATGATCTATCCTCAGTTCTGATTATGTTTTTTCTTTTAATTAAATGTTTATTATATATAAAATGTATATAAGTTCAAACACTATATAATTTTCATAGTTAAGGCATATTAATTTCAGTTATTTAGCGGACTATTGTCTATAGTTTAAATGTTCTCTTCTAATAATTTCCATCAGACAAAATAAAGACAAAATAAACTCCCATACAAGGAACGTAATTAAAATGCATCTTACTAAAGTAGGTGCTTCATTAACTGGGTTAAAAATAAAAAGATTAATTTTTTTTTTTTTTTACTTCTCTATGAAGACTACTACTTGTTTAATAAATGTTTTTTGTTTTTTTTTAACATTAGAATGTACACCAGGAACATGGGGTAAAGATTGCAATTCCTCCTGCAGTGTTCATTGTAATTATGCATCTTGTAACCGAGAAAAAGGATTCTGTGACAAAGGTTATAATGGACCAAAGTCCAAACTAATTGTTCTCTTTCCTTCGATTTTATTCATTTTCATTTCTCATTTGAAAAATTTTGAAATTAAACGGTGATTGAAATTAAACTTTAATAAAACAAATCGATATATCAACATCCACATGCGAAAATTTTTCCCTTTAAATTTATAAATTAAACTATTTTTTTTAAAAATAAAAAAATGAAAAAATATTCAGCAAAAAAAAAAATATATATATTATGTAGCATTTCAAATTAATTTAAAACTAGACTATGTCGTTGAAGTCTAACAATACTATATTCTCAAAATTAGTAGTAATTGATATAATATTTATTTTTTTAACATAGGCTGTGCCATTGGATTTTACGGAGATTACTGTTCCTTTACTTGTTCGGTGAAGTGTAAGGACGGGGAATGCGATCGCGTCCACGGATATTGTCTGCAGTGCTTCCCAGGATACAAAGGCAATTTTTGTGACAAAGGTTAGATCTACAGTTTTTATGTGCTACGTATGTAATCAAATGCTCTGATATAAATATGTTAAAGTAAGATTAAATTTTTTAAAAATTTAAAGTGCGTTTTTTTTTGTTTCGTTCTTTTTTATACTTGAAGGAGAAAAATCGGAAATGTCAATCTCTATCACGTTTCATAGACGAATTAATATAAAGCATTAATGTCACGTTTCATAGAAGAACTTAAATAAAGCATTATAATAAAGTTTCATAGAAGAACTAAAATAAGCATTAACATCACGTTTTATAGAAGACCTTAAATAAAACATTAATATCACGAAGTAAAACATTAATCTCACGTTTCATAGAAGACCTTAAATAAAGCATTAATATCTTTATTTTTATAGAAGACCTTAGAAATAATGAAATACTATCATTAGTTTCATAGAAGAACTTAAAAGAAACATTAATATCATTAGTTTCATAGACAACATAATTTATTAATTTTATTAGTTTCATAGAATAACTTAAATAAAGCATTTATAACATTATTTTCGTTGAAGACCTTACAAATAATAAATGACTAAAAAAAAGTATTAGTGTCACTACTTTCATTGAAGACTTGAATAAAGCATTAATATCATTAGTTTCATAAAAGTACTTATTTTACGCATTAATATCATTAGTTTCATAGAAGAGCTTAAAGCATTAATATTATTAGTTTTATAGAAGAACTTAAATAAAGCAATAATAACATTATTTTCATAAAAGAACTTAAATAAAGCATTAATATCATTACTTTCGTAGAAGACATTGAATAAAGCATTAAAGTCATTAGCTTCATAAAAGTACTTAAATGAAGCACTTATATATCATTAGTTTCATAGAAGACCGTAAAGAAAGCATAGTTATCATTTTTTTCGTAGAAGACCTTAAATTAAGGATTAATATCATTAGTTTCTTAGAAGAACTTAAAGCATTAATAACATCAGTTTAAAAGAAGAACTTAAATAAAGCATTAAATTCATTAGTTTCATAGAATACCTTAAAGAATTAATATTATTAGTTTTATAGAAGAACTTACAGCATTAATATCATTAGCTTAATAGAAGACCTTAAATAAAGCATTCATATCAATAAGTTCATAGAGGAATTAAATCATTAATATCAGTAGCTTCATAGAAGAACTTTAATAAAACATGAATATCATTAGTTTAATCGAAAGCCTTAAATAAATCATTAATATCATTAGTTTCATAGAAGAAAAAAAAAGCTTTAATATCATTAATTTCATAGAAGACCTTAAATAAAGCATTAATATTATTGGTTTCATAGAAGAACTTAAAGCATTAATATCATTCGATTCATAGAAGTTCTTACAGCATTAATATCATTATTTTCATAGAAGAAATTTAATAAAACATTAATATCATTAGTTTTATAGAAAAACTTAAATAAAGCATTACTATCATTAATTTCATAGAAGAACTTAAAGCATTAATATCCTTAGTTTCATAGAAGACCTTAAATAAAGCATTAATTTCCTTAATTTCATAGAATAACTTAAATGCAGCATTAATATCATTAGTTTCATTGAAGACCTTTGAAATAATGCATTACTATCATTAGTTTTATAGAAGGCCTGATATCGTTCCTACTTTAAAAGAGCGATGAGCTCAATGTTATCTTGCAATATTTTAAACAAAACGTCGTTCCTTGAAGGACGAATGTAGTCATAGTGACACACCAAGATTTTCAATTCATAATTTTATTACGATTTCTCTATTTATCTTTTGGAATTTATTGAAACCATAATTAGTTTCGTCTCAATTTTTTTTTTTTTTTTTTTAAATTTGGCTAATGTTATTTCTTGTTTCAAGTGAATTCCATTTATGATTAAGTTGTAAGTAACATGCAATGGCTATGAATACTTGTCCGCATTATTTCACTTTAATTTGGGTGCGTGGTTTGCCGAATCTGAACAAATCTAAAGTAATGGTCTAGTCTAAGAGGTTTTCTTTTTAAGCCTTTGGTATTTCTTTTTCCTCTTTTTTTTCAATTTTTTTCTTTTGTATTAACTTCTCATGTCAAATTATTATTTTTTTTTTGAAATTTTAAGCACAAGAAAGAAAGTAATTTTTTAAAAAGAATATAAATAAAGTCTAAACATATATGCCTGTCATGTGGGTGATATCTTGTGTACCTTTCAGTGATTTTCACCTGTATAAATCTCTCCTTTTTTAATAAAAAAAAATATTCTACTTTTCTAGATTCTAGACTGGTTGCTTTAATAGAAAAAAAAATCACATTAGATTAAAAAACCTGCAAGTAAAAAGAAAAAATTATGAACAGTTAAGGGTATTAAATAACAACAACAAATAATGTTATACATTCCAACGTTCATTATGTTACTGACGCAATGTTCTATATATGAGTCTTTACATCAATTACTAACCATTATATTTGCTAAGCCGAATGTAAAATAGTATTTTCTATAGTAATTGGTTGGTTTTGTTTTTCATTGTTACGTAACGTTTGACTAATTCCGTCTTTTTATTTAAATTGATTTTGAAGTTTGAATATTATTTATTCCGAACCAAATTCAGGTAACTCATAACAAAAAAACCACACAAACAACAAGCAAACAAAAAAATAAAATGCAACACTTATTTGTCTTTAACAAGGGAAACTTTTTCAATAGGTTACTGGGACGTTACCACGTTTCGATATCAAGTTTAAAGGCAAATGATCTTGAAGCGAGTCATTAATTTTAGTACTATTCGCTATTCAGCTGAACTTTTAAAAAGACACAACGCTAGTTAGTGACCACCGTTTCCTCTCTTCATCAAGTCGGGCTATAGCTATAGTAATAAATATTACCATTATCACCCAGTCAGTCAGACTATAATAAAAAAAAAAGATTATCATTGTTACCCTGTCAGACTTTAATAAAAGAGGATTATCATTGTTACCCTGTCAGGCTATAGTAAAAAAAAAAATATTGTTACCCTGTGAGGCTATAGAAAAAAAGATTACCTGTAGGAGCGAGTCCCTTGCAACATTATAATAATTTGCGCTAATACTCAGTAAATCATCAAATGAAAAATTACATTAAAACAAGCCATGGCATGCTGGAGACTGGCTGTCTTAAGTTTATTAAGTCCAAGTCTTATTCTTTGAAACAAAATGAAAAAAAACATCATGAATGATACAAATATGCAAATACTCGCCTATCTGTCAGCTCTTAAGAATGCACTAAGAAACTCGGTATTTTTTTTTTTTCAATACAAATTTACTTTTTTAAAATTGTTTTACCATAGTATTTGGTTGATAAGCGTTACAGTTATCTGTGTTCAGAATACCCATTCGATATCGATATATTTTTTGGTCAAATAAATAGCGTGTTAAAAATGATGTTTAATCATATGTTACTTATGCATTATTTAATTACATCTTACCACGTTATATTTTTTTTTTTAAAATAATTTGGTAAGATCGTATTTTCTATATCATAGGCTGCATTAAAGGCTTCTACGGCGATAACTGTTCCTTGGCATGTCCAGAGAAGTGCAAAGACGGGCAATGCAATCGTCTGAATAGAACTTGTTTACAGTGTCACCCTGGTGGCCATGGCCCTTATTGTGACGAAGGTAAGTAAGAAAGATGGAGGTGAAATATCTGGAAGGTACCACAAATGACATCCGAATAATTTAGTTTAATAGGACCCGGGTCCGAAAAACGGTGATGCGTTTCCGGTTCCATTTGACTAAATGATATTCGGGAAACCCCATAGTTTTTTTTTTGTGTCAGAGAACGGAAGCAATAATGGTGCGCCCTGGAGTGGAGGAACGGGGATTAATTACCCCTAACTACGCTACAGATCTGCCATATAATTATTTTGTTTGTTTGTTTTTTAAATTGGTTTGGTGTGTAATGTTAAGAAATGATTTTTGAGGTCACAACTATTATTAATTTGTATATATTGCAATACGTATATATGTATATTTATATAAAAATATTTCCCTTTTTTTTCTTTAGTTATCCTAAAAATATTAAACTTATAGACTATAATGGCCTCATTTTGAAATGCATTTCTCTTTAAGGCAGCCTTTGTTAAGAACACTTCTTTTTCTTCTTCTTACAATTTGCGCGGGTTGGAAGGGCACATAAACATCAAAGGTAATAAGTTGGGCGTAGGGTAACAAAATGGCTTAAGAAGCACTGACGTAGGGTTGTTAAAATTTGTTATGTAGAGCAACCCCCCCACTCCACTTATTTTTCGCAGCTTTTTGGTTCAGTGAAAAGAAATCATTGTATCGAAAATTTCGTATTAAGTACAGAAAAAAAGTACCTATAGTACATTTGAGTTGTGTTACCTAGAGAATAAAAACACACAGCAAACGCATGACGACAAATACAAATATTGCGTTTATTTCTTTGAGACTTTAAAAAAAAAGTAATATTTAAATATCATGGATTTCAGAGATTTTGAGATGACAGTTGGCTTTAATAGAGATATTAGAGGGTCGAATTTTCAGGATAATTATTAAATTTGCATTCTTTCCGCAGAATCTCCCCCCCCCCACCTACGACCCAGTACGCATAATCTTTAATATCAACCAACCGCCCACCTCATCTGGAGCAGCGCGAAAGTAATCAGTGCATGTGCATGCTTTTGAAGTTAAAAAAAAATAGCGATTATTTCCTCTTCGTAATAGTTAATATTCTTCCCGGCATTTCTCACCGTAAAAAGCCAAATGCATTTGCGGACTTCCTCATCTACCTGGGTTGGTGTTTAAGCCACATCCGGACAAGTGCTGACAGGTTGAAAATGGGGGGGGGGGCGGTGGGAGGTGTGAAATATTTATTTTGTGCGGACATCCGTTTTGGTTAGCCTCTAATACTTTGTTATTTCGTTACAGCCGTGACACTGTACCCGGAAATTTCAGCGCGAGATGAAATTGCTATTTTATGCTTTGTACTGGGTGTTGGACTGATCTGTATTGTCTTACCACTGTGCGTGAAATGCATATGCTGCATGATGAGAAGGAAACACAAAACAAAATGTTCAGACAACCGCCAAGTTGCTGATGCTCAGTGGGTGTAAGCAATCTTGTTGTTGTTGTTTTTTTTTAAACACCATTTCACATCTAAATAAAGAAAGCCAAATAGCAAGCTTGATGATATAAATGATCCTAGCATTCCCAATTTCCACATTTATTTTTTTAATTTTAAAAAAAGGTAAAAAGTGACTCTAAAAACGAAAAAACAAACCAAAAAAACCAGGAGGTTAGAGTCTATATCTGGACAGTCTGTCATATAAACGTTAGAGTATGCATGAAATTTATGTTGTCTATTTAAACCATGAATTAAATCTTTCGCATTTCTTTTTCTGGTCTTTAAATACAAGCTAAGAAACCAATGACTCACACCACTCTACATTCATAAACACACCCATGATGAATTTTGAACCATTTATCAAATCAATTTATTGAAGCAAAAAAAAAAATTATAAAAAAAGAAAAATTTAAAAAATTTAATTAAGAAAATTAACATTTATTTTCAGGAAATGATTTTAAACCTATAAAAAATTATGACTAAGTTCATATTCGCTAAAAGATATTTAATTTTTTTTATAAATTCAAATATATTTCATTTATTTTTTTTAATTTCAGTTACAATTACCCGACTTCTTTACAATATCAGTGAAACCTACCATTGTCTGTATTGAGGACGTAAAGAAAATAATGGAGATATGAAGCCATCACCGTTTGGAAAAGAAATTGATTCAGTAGAAATTATCAACAACACAAAATTAAATAGATATTGTTGGAATAACAAAAAGTATGTTTTTCTTCTAAGCATATTTGACATAGTAGAATCTTCAATGAAAACACAATGAGTACGCTTAGCAATATAAACATTATTTATTCATCTTACTGGTGATCATCAGTGAAAGGTCATCTCTAATAAAAAGGAAGTTACATACAATTTTGTATTAATTTAAATTTTTACCTGAGTACCGTATTCATCTTGTGAGTTTTTAAACAAAATTAAATTAAACTCTTTTTGTTTGTACTTTAGAATATATATATAAATATTTTGGGTGTCTATTTAGACAGAACACTTACAATGGAAAATCATATTAACATGCTTTGCAAGGCAATTTTCCTATAGCTCCGCAGGATTATTCATATCAGACCTTACTTAACTTTAGATGCATCAAAGAGGATGATGTCTGCATTTATGTATCACGCATGGACTGCTGCAATGCTCTCATGGTGGGTCTCCCAGATGCGCTCCTGGATAAAATTCAAAGAGCACAGAATGATGCGGTTCGCATTGTTCTTCACAAAGGCAAATTCGACCACGCCAAAACACTACTGAGAGAGCTGCACTGGCTGCCGGTCCGCGCTCGCATAGAGTACAAAATTGAAACTTTGTGCTACCGCTGCTTACATGACCTGGCGCCATCTTATCTCAACGCACTCATGACGCCTTATGTACCCACTAGAGAGCTCCGCTCATCCGATAGTGGCAAAATAATGATACCGTGTGTTCGCCACGAGACTTTTTCATTTGCCGGATTAACAATTGGGAAAGCCCTTCCACTCGCTCTCAGAAACAGCCAGACACTGGAGTCCATTAAAACAGATTTAAAAACACATCTATTTTGCAAACACCTTCTGGGGTGATGCTATCTACCATCTTTTTCAGTTAATGTATATTGGCCTGTGTTGCTTATGGTTGAAACTGGATGAAAGACTTTGACTTGCTATGCTCGTATATAGTTTTATATTGTTGCGTCTGTTTTTAAATGTGGTAAATTTTAGATTGTTTTTATTTCTCTTTTTAATATGGTTGACTTTGTACCGCGCCTCGAGCTTTTGGGGATGAAGCGTGTTTTTCAAAGAAACTTTATTATATATTTATATATAAATATATGTATATATA
>CAXITT010000163.1:113149-169171 GCA_964033795.1 Lymnaea stagnalis | reverse complement strand
TTTTTTTTTTTTTTTTTTTTTTTAATTTAATGAATTAATCGTTTCTGCACATTCGATAGCTCATTCAACCTGAAGCTCACAGGAAAGTAGTCAACGTAAAGAGTTGATAAATAAAAA
This sequence comes from Lymnaea stagnalis, assembly GCA_964033795.1. Taxonomy (NCBI): domain Eukaryota; kingdom Metazoa; phylum Mollusca; class Gastropoda; family Lymnaeidae; genus Lymnaea; species Lymnaea stagnalis. Next base: position 169,054 of record CAXITT010000163.1, on the reverse strand, counting down.
CTCAACGTTCACTTCCGAGATGTTGTTAGTTGCCAGAACAGATAATGGTTTTAGTGTTACGCTTTTATTGGGTTTTTAAAGTCGAGACCACAGCTTGGTGAGTTTATTAAGTGCATGTATGTGTGTAAGTGTGCGTTGATGGTATTTCTAGTCTTATGCTCCTGTGCTTTAATCACAACCAACATGGGCATCCTTTAATTTCACGTTTTTTTTTTTTTTGGTCGAGACGCCTCTCATTCATTCCTACAACGATGGTGACATTTTGAAATATTATTAGTGTTGTTTAAACAAATGTTTGATTTCATAACAAAAATAGCTTTATGATTATTTTTAAATACTCTATATTAACTTGGCGTTTTATGGGGGGCTGACTGGCTAGATGACAGACTAGCAAAATCTTCAGATGGCTAGTTGACCCACTTACCGTCAACCTACCGAGCTGAAACTTGACACATAGACTCGTTGCCAATGACAACACATTCTTTCAAAATGTTAAACCCCCCCTCCCCCCACCAAATCACGCCATTTCAAGACGAAGAGGAAGAAAATATGTTGACACTGATTTCACACAATAAAATTCCCCATCATTGCGCTAACGGAGATTCTTTTTTTTTTTTTTAATATTCTCCAGCGCGTTTAATGCGTAATAATATTTTCTTTGATTTTTCTGAAACTGTGTGGGAAAAAATTATGTGGTTTACACGCCTCATGGCTATTAAAATATTAATATAGCTCAGACTTTTGAAAAGTGTGCAGTTCAGTGTTTATTTCAGAAATTTTGCTCAGGGGNCAGTGCCCTGCAGTTCCAGTTGATTTATTGTTGGATATATTTTTGCGCCGGGGAACACTTGGCTTTTCCCGAGGGGGCACTGCCCCCCGGAGATATAGCTGAAAGAAACCCTGGTGCGGTTCTGAGCATTGAGAAAGTAAACACTAATAGCTCGATATTACACTTCATATCGGATTTATAGGGGATTTACACTTTCTTCGCTTTTGTTCGAAGCTGGCTGGTTTGTTGGCAGACAGGCTGGGACAAAATTTTCGGAAGTCTTACTGAATCCCCGAACCGATCTATGAGCTGAAATTTGCCGATTAGACTCGTTGCCGAACTGACACTTGGCAAATATACTGGTTTCCGAGCTGATACCTGGAAAGTAGACTCGTTTCCAGTCACAACAAATTCTTTCAAATTTTTAACCCCTGCTCCAATCACCAAATATCACCCCCCCCCTTTTTTCCCCTTTTTCCAAGATGAAGTTGCAGGAAATATGATGACACCGATTTCAGGATATAAAATTCTAGATGGCTGCGCAAAATATATATTTTTTTTTAAAGAATACGGCAAGATCATCTGGTGCGTAACACTTTCTTTTGTTTTTGGTGGAATTGTTGGTGAAATAAATCAGTGGTGGGGTTAGAATATCATTATTGCTCAGGGGCGTGTAAAAAAATGTGTTGTTGTGAGCCTTGGGGGCGGGGGGGGGGAGGGGGGAGAGCACTAATTGGGATTCTTATGCAGCGTGTTACTTTAATGCATGCATTGACCCATTTTGCCACACTTCTTTTGCTCGATACATTTTATAAAGAATTTAGTAGCCTCAATGAGGTTCTCTGCTATTATTTTTTTAAAAAGTTATGTTACGAAAAAAAGATGATAGCTTTATGTGTTAATCTTGTTCTTCTTTTAAATACTTCGCTCAGGCGTTGAGAAATCTCATGCAATAAATTTATCTCCGTTACTGGATAATCATGAGAGCTTTTCACTTTAATATGTTCAAAATCCATTTTAAGTTTTATGAACTAGTAAAAAAACAGTGGACGTCTTCCATTTTTTAAATTTTTAAAAAATTATATTCCATTTTTTTTGAAAGACCAAAAATGTTCTATGAAATCAAAAATGGGACCATAAATGTACTGTCATTTCACTGCCATCATGCACTCAAAAAATAGCGGTAGGAGCGCCTGCAATCCCGCAAATTCCATCGTACCACTAATCCCAAACATTTCTCCATATCAAAAGCCATTTTGTTTGTTGAGCTTATCAAAGAGATTTCTTAAGGCGGTCGCTTTTACTGGCGTCTATAAAAGAAGTATTATTTTTTTTCCTCGTGTTTTTGAGGTATTAAAATTTCATCCAAGAAAAATACATTAGGTTGGCATTAAGTGGTATTTGTAATCTTTCATCGACTTGTAATAGCTACAAACTACACTTTTTAAGTGACTTTGTATAAAAAAATAGGACACTTTCTTTAAAAAAAATGTGACTACAATCAAGTCATTTTTTTTCATTGTGCAATTTGATAGCACCCTTTTTCTTACACGGGTAAACCTGCTAGTATCACATATTCGAGAAGAGAAACTTGCAATTGATAGTGCCATTATTTTTTTGGCAAGTCTATAAGAATTTTCAGTTTCAGGAAATATTACTAATATTTTCTTAAAAGAGAAGACAGTGGTTTACGAATGAACACACTAAGGAAAATACAAAGACATAATAATAAAGTAGCTTTCCTTTGTTTTTTTTATTGAGGAAAAATATCCTTCAACTTAATAAATTTGTGTGTGGATAATTTATAACCATATTAACAATTAATAAATAAAAACGAAGAAGGTGTACCATGTTCATAATGAAAGGGAAACCAATTGAGAGGGCCAAACGTTGTTGATAAAATAAAAATTCAAATCAAAACCTAAAAAGATCTATACCTTTTGATCTATTTTCCCTTATTTTAGCGAACCTATAATTAAAAATAAAAGCTTGCTATAATAACTAGAACCCTTGTTTAACATAAATGAAAAATTAAGTGATCTCTTTCTAAAAAAAAAAATGTTTTGTTCCCAAAAAATAAAATAGACAAGCGGAAATTCCCATAAATCTGTTGAACGCGGCATAAAAATGTGGAGTAAAACGCTTTTGGGGCGTCTCCATGGCTGAAAACAATACAACATGGCGCACATGGTGCACAAAGGCTCTGTCGTCGCTGCGATATTGGAGGATATCACGGCTTTCTTTGCTGTGCGCTGTCTTTGAGGAAGGATGGTACATTTCTTCTGTGAATGATCCAGGGAGTGAAGCCAATAGATTTCATCGGAGCTCCTCTGAAATTTTAATTTTAGGGTCAATTTTAGGATAAATAAAAAATGACCGTGGTCCAGTGTCATAAGACATAAACAGTACTTTTGGTGATTGCATGTTCAGATAATGCCACGTTCTGTTATATATTACCTTAAGAAATTGAGTCAGTTGGCCGTCGAGCTTAAAGCTCTTTATGCCCTCCACATACCAACCCCCCCCTCCCTAAGCCAAGTATCGGGCCGCGAAGCGGCACGCTGGAGATGTCTATTTGATAGGACAGCCCCCACCCAAGGCTGCTCGATCGGGTTCCGCTGGGAGCCGCCCCAACCCAAAGACGCCCGGTGGGTCCAACAATGTGTTTGCACTCAGTGCACACGACCAATTTTCTCAGGAGTCGGGATGGTAAATTTACGTCCTAATATCGTCCCCCATCCATACCGGGGAAGAGTTGGACGCCCTTTAAGAGGGATTCTATAGTGGGTTTCCACAACGCAGCTAATTTGCGAAGTATCTGGGACTAAACGGTTGCCTTGGAACAGCTTCTCAAGGCTGCATAGTAAGAATAATCGGCCTCTCGCCTTATATCCACTAACGGCAACTTGTAATCATGACCCCTACCCTGTCTCAGTCTCTTCGTCCAGTTGTGAAGTGTCATAACTGGCAGCCCTGTAGGTGCTGGGTTTTTTTCCGGCAGGTAACCGAGCACGTCCCTTGTCTGCCACCGCAGGAAGCGCCCTGTGGTGGTTTTCCCTGGGTAACGTCGACAGAGTTGGTCGCCGACGCCTCCTAATCGACAAGCCACCCCAGTCTTGTCAACCGGAGCCCCGGTAAAGCCACGCTCTGTTAAATGATTTGATTTTAATTTGATCCTCTTCCTCCCTTTTCAGCATCATGAGCGGGATCAGTGTGGTGTTCCGGTCACTTCAACTAATGACAACATGTTTTGTAGTAATAAACTGCAGTGGTAAGTCAACACACCTGTAATGAATATACGTCATATAAAGACATGTATATAAAGAAACGTCGTCTATTTTCTGGGAAGAGAATTTTATTATAAATGCTGGGCTGTTGTTGTTGTTGATTTAGATGAATGGGGTCGGCTAAATTATAAATACCCTAGTGAGCGGCACTAACCGTAGCTACGGTACTGTTCCCTATAAATAGAGCTTTCGAACAGCTTTACATTTTGAATCAATACATGTTAATTCGATTTTCTAACCATCAAAAAAAAAAGCTTGTTCGACTGGTTGGTTCGGGTCTCATTGCCAATACAAATGCCATTGTCAAGACATGAAGTGCAGCGAGACCGGGGAATGCATCGACACATCTTGCGAAAGAGGGTGGTTCGAATACTTGTGTCAGTACCGTAAGTACCAACCCTTGGCTCACATCAACAGTTTAAGAGGTGCTCGTTAGTGTTGTAGAGTCAGATTTGTATGACTCCGAAAAAAAGTTTTATATTTTTGCGAAACTTGCGATAGCCTGAGAGCACGGAGTGGGATACGTACGGGTTGAGACATGATTTTTTGTTAGTCTTCACAAGAAGTTTTCAAGACGCAGAATGATGCTGCTGACGCAAACCAAATCAAAGATTTAACTTAGGTACACACATTTTTTTTTTAATTTAATTTTTTTTTTTTTTTAGTATGCGCAACGTTTGAAATTCAATGTTAAGTCCCAGTCGCTGGCAGGGCTCCTTTCAGCTTTATCTCCGGGGGGCATTACCCACCCCACCCCATCTCCCACCCCCGGGGAAAGTTAAGTGCCCCCACCCGCGAAACAAAAAATTTGTTCAACANCCGAAACAAAAAATTGCTCCACAAAAAAAACCCCGGGCCCCCCTCCCCCGGGCCACCCCCCCCGAAAAAAATGAAAGGCCCCCCCCCCCCCGGGAAAATTTCTGAAATAATCAATGGTCAGTAATATCTTCAGTTCCGGATATCTAAGCATCGAGGATGCCCTCGGGCTCTCAAATAAAATGTTTGGTGCGCCTCTGCACAGGATAGTTATGCTCAGCGGTGGGATAAGGACGCGATGCCGGTCCTTTGTTGATTACCAGTGACATTTCTGTCATTATACGATATTCAAAGTAGTTGAAATTAGATAAATCGCAGATAAAAGTTTCGAATAGACGAGGAAATTCTGTATATTTACTCTTAGAATATGTAAGATATTCTTTTAAAAAATATCTTCATTGGCTGACTCAAGAAGAGCAACATTATGTTTATTAATTTTAAGTATTTAATTTATCTATACGTTTTTTCTTTAAACATATATTTGTTTTATTATTTTCTGTTTACATTTTCAATAAATCGGTAATAGTTTTGTAACATTGAAAAACCAGTCATCCATTCGTAATTTATACACATCATAGTATTAAGTAAAATGTCTTAAAACAATGTGAATGAATATTTTTATGCCCTGTGAATAATTTGCGCAAATAAATTGCGCTTGTTGTGTTGTCAGATTTATTGGTATAAGTGTGAGCCTATGCACCTGCTCCCCATTGGCTATGCTAGTGTGCGCCCCCCCCCCCTCTTTTAACGACGTCATATGTCACTCTATGCCTTTAATTTTAATTCAGAGTTGACATATTTATAAGGTAGAAACTCCCAATATGATCTGTGCTTGACTTTTACCTCAACGAATATTTTGGAAACATGTTCAAGTTAGAACCAATCCCTTATTTACCTTTTGTTATTTTCCTTTTGCCTATATTCAAGCAAATATTAATCTTTCGTTATTATTATTATTATTATTATTATTAGTTGCTATGATAAGTTGCACACAATATAAATATTTATAACTTAAACATTTATTTTATTTTAATATTCTATTAAATGATTATTTTCTTTTTATGATCACCTGTGCTATTATAATTAATAATCCCTCTTTGGCTATGCTGTTGTACTGGGCCCCATAATGGCGTGGGGACCTTAGGCACGTGGCTCTTTGTCGTCAGTTGTAGTACAGATTTGAATTTTCTAAGGTAGTCCTTAATGTTATCTTCTTTTACTTTTAACTCAAACCCTATTTTGGTGAAATGCGATTTAACCAATAACTGATTTAGAAATTGCTAATTTTATTTTTGCTTAAAATCCAAGCAAAAATAATTCGTTGATTATTATCAATCGTTGCAGTTATTAGTTAGTTGTAAACAGTAATATTATCGAAAGAAACGCATTTAACTTATTTAGATTCATTTAAAGTTTTAGTTGTTTTAATGAACATGTCTCAGAATAGTATTAATCCTTTGGAAAAATATACCATTCTATTGCATCCCGCCCCCCCCCCCCCAAAACCGGCTAATTGTTTAACTTATTTAGATTCATTTAAAGTTTTAGTTGTTTTAATGAACATGTCTCAGAATAAGATTAAACCTTTGGAAAAAAATACCCTTCTTTTGCACCCCCCCCCCCCCCCCCCAAAACCGGCTAATTGCAAAAAAAAAAAAAGAAAATATCCTGGAACTCCCAAGTACTTCTGTGACCGGAGCTCCGAGTGACATTCCTCTGGACTGGTTAACGGATAATAGTGACAGCACGTGTAACAATAATCCGGGGCTGCAGTCAGTTACAGTGACATTTGAGTCGCATGTGGTCTTTACTTGGCTGCATTTAACTGTGAAGGAAGGAGGTATGACGATAAAGCTAAATTAAATTATTGGTTTTAATCAATCTCTCTCTCTTTCCCTCATTCTCTCTCTTCCTCTCTTTATTCTCTCGGGTGCAAAAGCACATACATAAAGACACACAAATACACACACACACACTCACATACAGACATGCATACACACATGCATACATACATACACACATACATAATAATAATAAAGATTATTTGAAAATCACGCTTCATCCCCAAAGGCTCGAAGCGCGGAACATACCACATTGAAGTGCAAATGCAACATTACAAAAACTACATACGAGAATACCCATTCTAAGACTTTCATATCTTGAAACCATAAACAACACAGGCCAATATAAATCTACAAGATAAGAGCTAGATAGACCACATCATCCCAGCAGGTGTTTGCAAAATAGATAAGTTTTCGAATCATTTTGAAAGACTCCAGTGTCTGGCTGTTTCTGAGAGCGATAGGAAGGGTGTTCCCAATTGTTGGGCCAGCAAATGGGACAGTGCACCCATTATAAGTCTCAAGGCGAACACGTGGTATCGAGAGTTTGCAACTATCAGATGAGTGGTGTTGTAGCAAAGATTACGTCAGTAGCGCTTTGAGTTTGGACGATCCCAGGTCATTCAAGCAGCTATAGCACGGAGTTGCAATTTTGTATTCTATGCGAGCGCGGACCAGCAGCCAATGCAGCTCTCTCAGAAGTGTTTTAGCATGGTCGATTTTGCGTTTTCGAAGAACAATGCGAGCCGCATTATTCTGTGCTTTTTGAATTTTATCCAGGAGCGTAGCCGGAAGACCCACCATAAGAGCATTGCAGTAGTCCGTGCGTGATAGCACGAATGCAGACATAAAACTCCTTGATGCATCTAACATTAAGAAAGATCTGCTATGACTATTTATGCGCAGCTCCAGAAAAATCGCCTTGCAAAGCACATTAATGTTATTTTGCATTGTTAGTGTTCTGTCTAAATAGACACCCAGGTTTCGCACTGTTTGAGCAAACTCAAACTGTATACACATACAGACACACACACCCACACCCACCCACACACACAAATATATTCACATATACATACACGAAACATACATAGATACATACATACATACATACATACATACAAACATACATACATACATACATACAAACATACATACATACATACATACATACATACAAGCATACATGCATACATATATACATACATACATGCATACATACATACATACATACATACATACATACATACATACATACATACTTACACAAATACATACATACATACATACACACATACATACATACATACATACATATATACGCACATACACACATACATACTTACATATATACATACTTACATAACAAACATACACACATAGAATCATGCATACCTCCTTAAATCCATTCATACAAACATGCATACACACACACACTTAGTCGATGACGCACAATTTGCATTCGGACTCTTTAAGTTTCTAACCATCGAGCTGTGGCGTTTAAATCCAGCATGTGCCGATTTTTAAGAATGGTACCTCTCCTGAATTCTAACCAATTTAACAGGAGATTAATTATAACTTGCGAGCAGGCAAACTGACAAATGTCTGCTCTCATTTTGGTCTTTTTTTTTCTCCTAGATCAATTAATAGTTGATGTAATGGGACATTTTCTAACTAGGCAAATATTTTTTTTAAAAATAAATTTAATAATTGGACTTTTAAAATAATTGTTTGCTACATGCACATTGATTAATTAAAGGATTTTTTGTTGGTAGAAAATCACCAAAGTTACAAAAATCCCACGACTTTATTTTAAAAAATGTATTCATTTGTAAAAATTTAATTTCATCGCATTGGTTTTGCAGGATTTTCGCAAATATTGTATATTGCCAATAAAATATTAATTAATTTTATAACAGAAACAGCTGAAGGTATCACTTTGCAATTTGAAGCAGCTGAAAGAATCGGAAAAATTATTGACTGCAACAATCGCGAATTTATGGCTACCAAGAAATCTGTTCGCAGATTTGAAGTCGGCTGTGATATCCATGACCCGGTGGCGAAAGTCATCCTGTCCGGATCACAACTAGACAACCTGTGTGCTGTGCAAATAAATAGTGGTAATGCATCCGTGTGACGCAGTAACTAACGTTTCATAATTTGTTGTTTTTTGTTGGTGCTGTTGTTGTTTTGTTATATAATTCCCCAGTTTCTTTATGAACCTTATATTACAGCATCACACTGCTTCCACCTACCCCCCCCCCCACCCCCCCCCCCCCCCCCCCCCCCCCCCCCCCTTAATTTTTTGTTTTTTGTTGGTGCTGTTGTTGTTTTGTTATATAATTCCCCAGTTTCTTTATGAACCTTATATTACAGCATCACACTGCTTCCACCTACCCCCCCCCCCCCCCCCCAAACGCCCCGTCAACACCACTCTTTAGACAATTTTTTTAACATTTCTTAAAATATCTAAAAATGCTAAGATTGTTCAAATATTTTAATGTCATAAGTCATTTCTATGATTCCCTTTTCAAAATGGATTAAATTAAATATAGTAATCTTTTTTTTTAAATTTGAGCTATCTCAAATACATTATTTAAATTATAAAAAAAAAGTGAAATACCTACATCTATTTGCTCATTTTTTAAAGCTCTGCATGGGGGCGAGGTGCTTGAAGAGAAGTTACCATTTCTTGATAATTAAAAACCTACTCGGGTGGGGGGGGGGGAGGGGGATGGTCTGGCTAATTGTAAAAAAACGACTCACAAAAACATGCATTTTACTTTAATTCCAGGTCGAAATGTTGCATTGAAACAGTCTACTTCGTACGATCAATTATCGGATAGAGTCTTTCCAGGGACATCCAGCCGGGCAGTCGATGGGAACACTTCAGCACACTTCGAAACCTGTGCAAAACCGGTACCTTTCTGGACGCTTACGTTCAGAAATGATTTTATAATCACCAGAATTCGTCTCTACAACAATCTGGACTTTGGTAGGTTGCCTTGTTTTAAAAAATACTTATCCCATGCTTTTTTTTGTTTTCTTCTTCGTAACTTTTTATCATTTGAGCAATAATAAGTTGTCTATAAACAGTTTTTTTTGTCTTGGTTTGCTGTAGCTATTGAGGTTCTGTTGTTTCATATTCCAGGGTTTAGGACTCAATACTTTGAGCTCGACGGTTGTGGTTTTGCCTACGGCAAATATGCTGCTCTTTTTAAACACGATTATAGCATGGTGAAAGAACCGATCGTTGAAGTTTTAAACAGAGCCTGGAAACAACCGTGGAGATTTATTGCTATCATTGCAAAGTCTGTGACCGAGGCAATGATTCTGTGCGAAGTGGAAACATTTGGCGGTAACGTATTTTTGCCATATCTCTCCCTAGGCCAATTTCCATCTGAACGCACGCATTTTGATTTGTTAACGATGGTTGTTCGGCCGAAAAGGACATAAGACATAACACTCGGGGATCTGTGTTTGATTTAACCTTGATGATCTTTTCCATTTTGGGCTGAAAATGAACCTAGAGGAATACGAAAGATTTACACCATTTGAAAAAATATATTATTTTCCTTTCCCGGGTTATAGAAAAGCCCGAAAAAAACATTGGACATCATCATGCGATAATGGTGTTGACTTTGCATAATTAAATTTAAAAAATTTAGGGAATTTTTAAAAGGTAGATATGTTGTTTTTTTTCCTTAGATAGAAAATGCCCTTTTCACAGCATCTGTTTGAATCCAATGGAACATCCATTTTGGATGACATCAGAAGCGTCGCAGGAATCGCATGTGTTTTCATTGTGTTAATTTCATAACGCTTTCAGTCCTCCATATTTTAGTTCTATTTCAATGTTTTCTCTCCCTATCTAGTGAATTCTTTCCAAGGTTACGTACAATCCTCATTGGTTGATTGTGACTATAAAAAATTTAAAATAACATCTTCTTAGTTTGTTTTTTTCTCTTGTGCTTAACAAGCTTTTTACTAAGGATTAAACTCCACACAACATGATTTATTTTTCGCGCAATTTAGTCCGCACAGTCACCCACCCAATTTGTGAAGTTATTCACCAGAGCCATTCATTCGACAGAATGCCCACCTAAGACAGGTGGACTCGAGTGTGAGCGATGCGAGGGCAGATGTATAGGCGGTACATGTTTTAGAGATGGCACGTGCAAGGAAGGCTGTATTGGGAAGGCGATTCCACCCCTTTGTCTTCAAGGTACGTTCTGGTTAAATATATATTTTTCACCCTTCAAACTTTGGACATAGAAAAAGAGAAAAAAATTGATCGACTTAAAGACTCAGCGTTAAAAACAATATTGATGACAGGCAGGGTTCAAAGCCTGGTTTGGGAGGGGGGGGGGATTATGGAAATCACCGAAGATTCCCCCAACCCAATATCTTAATATAAATATGTATTTAATTTTATTGACTAACAACAAAAACATGACTGGAACTTCTGTACCTTGCGTTTATGCGAGACTTACGCGATGATTATGAGTTGAGCTGGTGGATGGGGCTAGACTCAAGCACTGATTAGGAGCTGATCTGGTCGATGGGGCTAGACTCAAGCACTGATTAGGAGCTGATCTGGTGGATGGGGCTGGACTCAAGCACTGATTAGGAGCTGATCTGGTGGATGGGGCTAGACTCGAGCACTGATTAGGAGCTGATCTGGTCGATGGGGCTAGACTCAAGCATTGATTAGGAGCTGATCTGGTGGATGGGGCTAGATTCGAGCACTGATTTGGAGCTGATCTGGTGGATGGGGCTAGACTCGAGCACTGATTAGGAGCTGATCTGGTGGTTGGGGCTAGACTCAAGCATTGATTAGAAGCTGATTTGGTGGATGGGGCTACAATCAAGCACTGATTATGAGCTGATCTGGTGGATGGGGCTAGACTCGAGCACCGATTAGGAGCTGATCTGGTGGATGGGGCTGGACTCAAGCACTGATTAGGAGCTGATCTGGTGGATGGGGCTAGACTCGAGCACTGATTAGGAGCTGATCTGGTCGATGGGGCTAGACTCAAGCACTGATTAGGAGCTGATCTGGTGGATGGGGCTAGACTCGAGCACTGATTTGGAGCTGATCTGGTGGATGGGGCTAGACTCGAGCACTGATTATGAGCTGATCTGGTGGTTGGGGCTAGACTCGAGCTTGATTAGTAGCTGAGTTGGTGGATGGGGCTAGACTCAAGCATTGATTAGTAGCTGATCTGGTGGATGGGGCTAGACTCGAGCACTGATTTGGTGCTGAGCTGGTGGATGGGGCTAGACTCGAGCATTGATTAGGAGCTGATCTGGTGGTTGGGGCTAGACTCAAGCATTAATTAGAAGCTGATTTGGTGGATGGGGCTACAATCAAGCACTGATTATGAGCTGATCTGGTGGATGGGGCTAGACTCGAGCACCGATTAGGAGCTGATCTGGTGGTTGGGGCTAGACTCGAGCATTGATTATGAGCTGATCTGGTGGATGGGGCTACAATCAAGCACTGATTATGAGCTGATCTGGTGGATGGGGCTAGAATCAAGCACTGATTATGAGCTGAACTTGTGGATTGGGCTAGACTCAAGCATTAATTAGAAGCTGATCTGGTGGATGGGGCTAGACTCAAGCATTGCTTAGGAACTGATTTGGTGGATGGGGCTAGACTCAAGCATTAATTAGGAGCTGATCTGGTGGATGGGGCTAGACTCAAGCATTGATGAGGAGCTGGTCTGATGAATGGGGAAATGTGGTCGTGACTGGTTTTGCAAATCTCGGATTGTTTAATTTTCCGCTAACGTGCAACTCTTTTATTTAATGCTTTATTTTTTAACATGTTTATCGTCCTTTAAAAAACCAGTATTGAACTTAAATTACGTAATTGCAATCAAATAAAACTGTCAATATATTAAAAACTTAATTTAGATTTATTTAAACTTAATTTGAATGAAAATAAACGTTTTAATGTATTCCAGAATGCCGCCCTAGTACTTGGGGCATCAACTGCGACAAGAGCTGTGTCAGTTGTTACAATGGGTCGTGTGACCAACTAAGTGGAATTTGTACTCAGGGTTGTAATGGATACAGCAACCCTCCAGATTGTACTAGTGGTAATTTCCCTTAAATTGCTTCCTAGATAACCTGTTAAATTTTAGGACGTGTTTGCAAATTAATAATGTTAATATGTCATTCTCCCGAACCTTAATTACAATAAAGAAACTTTTGATTAATAACTGTGAGATCAGATTTATAAAGGCAGGCAGTTGGTGAAAAGGAGATCGGACCACATTCGCACCAGGAAACAAGAAGTACAGATTAATTTCAAAACAATCAGCTATTGTATTTCTCAAAAAGCAAATTAATTAGTTTGGCCATCTGGTATCAATGCTTGACAATAAACCTGCAACGAAAGCCAAAACTAGCTGGAACTCCGAGATCGGGGCCAGAGTTAAACCACACCAGCAGAGGATGGACTGCGCAATGACTCCCTTAAAGACAACAACAAGGTGCTTCAGGATGCCTCACAACTTTCGACAGATTGCCAACTGGCCTCCTCGCTACGCTTCATGGTTAAACGCGGAAAGAAGAAGAAGACGAAAAATGTTAAGCTCCAGGCTATTCGGCTAAGCCATACGAAAGGTTAAACCGTCCTTTCCAGTCGTGGAGATATTGTTTTATCATTTCCAAATAAAGCACCAACAACATCTATAACTATGATTATTTAAATAAAAAAACCATTATTCATTGTCTCATCATGTGATAAGAAATGCCATATATTTCAATATGCCTGTCAAATAGTGTCAACCCCTTGTTCAGTGTATTAAAACCACGTTTTCATAGAAGTACTTAGATGGTGTTCATCAAATAAGGCGATTTATTGAATAATATCTAATTAGAATTCTGACCAAAAATGATTACACCGAGGAGAAATGTTATCAAGATCACTTAGAGCTGGGTTTTTTTTTTGTGTGTTTTTTTTAATTCTTTTTTTAAATTGTTCATTTTATTAAAGGTATATTGTTTATGCAATGCCACCGCTATAAAATTAATGTCCGGATGGGTTCACATCCAGGGATAAATGTACGTGAGCACTCTTCTCGAGTAATTACAGTTAAAGAATTTTTGTTGCACACCTCCCCCCAGAAAAAAAATATATTTTAAAGTGTGTCTGATCCAAGTTAAGAGTCCAGTTCAAGCTTAGGTTATTGTGACACATGATTCCAACTCATTGAACGGTCAAGGTATTTTCTTCAATAATTAAATATTGAATAACATTGTACCTCACATTGCAGTAAACAAATATTCGTGTTTTGATTATGGTCTATGCTAAATTCTGATTAATTTTTTTGTATATTCCATGTAGATAGTTTCGAATATTACATGATTTTCATAGTTAGGGCATGTTCATTTCTTTTAATTATCAGACTATTGTCTATAGTTTTAATATTCTCTTTTAATAATTTCCACCAGACAAAATATAGGCAAATAAACTCCCATGGGGGGAAGTAATTAAAATGCATCATAATAAAGTAGGTAATTAGCTCCAATAAAAATATATATATTTTTTTTTAATATTTAACGACTCTCTGAAAATTACTACCTTTTTTTTTTTTACATTTGTTACTATTTTAAAACTTTAGAATGTACAGCAGGAACATGGGGTAAAGATTGCAATTCCTCCTGCAGTGTTCATTGTAGTTACGAATCTTGTAACCGACAAAATGGATCCTGTGACAAAGGTTGTATGTAATGGGCTGAACAAATTTTTTTCTATCCTTCGTCTTGATTCCTTTCCATTTCTCATTTGAAACATTTTGAAATTTAATGGGGATTGAAATTAAACATGAATAAAACACATCGATATATCAGCATCCACATGCGACCATTTTTCCCTTTCAATTTTAGCGTTCACCAGTTTAAAAACAATTCCTACTACTTAAGATTTTTAGAATTCTAACTATTTTTTTTTAAATTAGCTTAAAAGAAGAAAAACATTATTCAGCGAAAAAAATTTAAATGTTATTTAGAATGAATTGAAAACGATTTCGTTGAAGTTTAACAGTACTTAAGTCTAAAACTGAGTTGTAATGTTACATTATTTATTTGTTTAACATAGGCTGTGCCAATGGCCTTTACGGAGATGACTGTTCTTTGACTTGTTCGGTGAGGTGTAAAGACGGGGAATGCGATCATGTCGACGGATATTGTCTGCAGTGCTTCCCAGGATACCAAGGCCATTTCTGTGACAGGCGTAGGCCCCTGACGTGCAGTTTGGATGTGTTATGGTTTTCATCAAACGTTCTGTTATAAATAAGTTAAAAGAATTTTAAATTTAAATATTATAAAAGTTCATGTTGGTTTTTTTTTTTTTTTAAGTTAAGGAGAAAAATTGTAAATTCAATCCCCTTTCAAATTAAATATGCTTAATAAGCATTAATATCAAGTTTGATGAAAGAACTTATACGAAGTATTAATAACACGTTTGATTAAAGAACTTAAACAAAGCAATGATATAACGTTTGATAATAGAACTAAAACAAAGCATTGATATCACGTTTGATAAAAGAACTTAAACAAAGCATTGATATCACGTTTGATAAAAGAACTTAAACAAAGCATTGATATCACGTTTGATAAAAGAACTTAAACGAAGCATTGATATCACGTTTGATAAAAGAACTTAAACAAAGCATTGATCACGTTTGATAAAAGAACTTAAACAAAGCATTAAGATCACGTTTGTTAACAGAAATTAAACAAAGCATTGATATCACGTTTGATAAAAGAACTTAAACAAAGCATTGATATCAGGTTTGATAAAAGAACTTAAACAAAGCATTGATATCACGTTTGATAAAAGAACTTAAACAAAGCATTAAGATCACGTTTGATAAAAGAACTTAAACAAAGCATTGATATCACGTTTGATAAAAGAACTTAAACAAAGCATTGATATCACGTTTGATAAAAGAACTTAAACAAAGCATTGATATCACGTTTGATAAAAGAACTTAAACAAAGCATTAAGATCACGGTTGATAAAAGAACTTAAACAAATCATTGATATCACGTTTGATAAAAGAACTTAAACAAAGCATTGATATCACGTTTAATAAAAGAACTTTAACAAAGCATTGATATCACGTTTGATAAAAGAACTTAAACAAAGCATTAAGATCACGTTTGATAAAAGAACTTAAACAAAGCATTGATATCACGTTTGATAAAAGAACTTAAACGAAGCATTGATATCACGTTTGATAAAAGAACTTAAACAAAGCATTAAGATCACGTTTGATAAAAGAACTTTAACAAAGCATTAAGATCACGTTTGATAAAAGAACTTAAACAAAGCATTAAGATCACGTTTGATAAAAGAACTTAAACAAAGCATTGATATCACGTTTGATAAAAGAACTTAAATAAAGCATTGATATCACGTTTGATAAAAAAACTTAAGCAAAGCATTAATATCACGTTTGATAAAAGAACTTAAACAAAGCATTGATATCACGTTTGATAAAAGAACTTAAACAAAGCATTAATATAAGTTTGATAAAAGAACTTAAACGAAGCATTAATATCACGCTCCTTAGAAGAACTTAAATGAAGCATTAATTGGACGCATTGAACGTAATTAACGCATTATCTTGTTTTACTATATTGTATAATGCGTTCAAAAAGAAATTTGACGCAAATTTGATAGTGTGAACTGAAAAATAAAATTCGAACAAACTTCCGTCGACGAAATGTCATTTCAAACCAATTTCCGGTTGACCAATAATGATATAATGAATATTGGTTTAACATAGGCTGTAACAATGGCTTTTACGGAGATCAGTGTTCCTCGACTTGTTCGGCGGGTTGTAAAGTCGGGCAGTGCGATCCGGTCCAAGGACATTGTCAGGAGTGCTTCCCTGGTTACCACGGTACTTTTTGTGACGAAGGTAGGCGCTAGACATGTGAAGTTTTGATTGTTTACTTGAATAACCAAAATTGATTTTTTAAATTAAAAAAATAAGTTAAAGGTATACTAAATTTAAATATTTTTAATTTTCACGATATTAACTTAGTTTCTTAAAACCACATACTCGTCGGGAAAGGAGAAAATTTGGAAATGTCAATATACTTCTATGAATCAAACATTTTGTATCTAACCATTGTTTTATTACAAAACCTTCAATAATTTCAACGAGACGAACAAAGACACTTCTAATGAACAAAAAAGGCGCGTGGAGGGTGTCATAATATGTTTATCTTTAAAAGTAGGTATCTACATCCTTTGACATTTTTTTTTGCGTTGTTATTGTTGTAAGTTGTATATATGCAACACTTGTTTTTACAGCTGTATGGAAATTTATAAATCAATTTTTTTCTTCTTTAGAATGTACAGTGGGAACGTGGGGGGAAGATTGCACATCTTCCTGTAGTAGCAATTGTAGTGGCACATCTTGTGACCCACACACTGGATTCTGTGATCAAGGTTTTAATGGATTATAAATTTTCTAAGATCGCAATCCTATAATAAATGGCTTAAAACACAATAATTTAAAAAAAAAAAACAAATTAAAAAAACTTTTAAAAAAAATTATATCAGATCAATTGATCGGAAACTATTACTTTACCTTTACCTATAAACTAACCACCTTTTTCTATTTTAAAAAAAAAATAAAGCTTTTGGTATTGATATTCCTCATTTTATTTTAAAACTTTTTTCTTTCGTATTAATTTCTCATGTCAAATTTATACTTTGTGAAATTGTAAGCAAAAGAAATAAGTTTTTTTTTTTTTTTAAACGATAAATGAATAACATATTTCCCCGTAATGTTGATGTCTTACCTACCTTTCAGCGTTTTCCGTAGTATAAATTAAAACTTTTTTTTTTCGTATTAATTTCTCATTTTAAATTTATACTTTGTGAAATTGTAAGCAAAAGAAATAAGTTTTTTTTTTTTTTTTAAACGATAAATGAATAACATATTTCCCCGTAATGTTGATGTCTTACCTACCTTTCAGCGTTTTCCGTAGTATAAAACTCTCATTTTTAAATTTAAAAAAAGTTCTACTATTCTACATTCCGGTAGCCTTTTAAAAAAAAAACACATTAAAAAAAAAAAGTATCTCGAAGTTTAAAAAAACCCCAACTATTATGACGAGGTAGGGGGATTAAATAACAACAACAAATAATGTGCTAAGTTCCAACTTATATTACGTTACAGACGCAATGTTCTTTTTATGAATCTTTTATATCAATTACTAACCATTATATTTGCTTAGTCGAATGTAAAATATGATTTTCCATTGTAAATTTCTTGGATTTAGTTTTGATTGTTATGTAACTTTTGACCAAGTCTGTCTTTTATTTAAATTGATTTTGAAGTTTTAAAATTGTTTTTTTGACTCAAATGCAGGTAAATCATAACAAAAACAACAACGACAACAAAAACCCCAAAAATTTAAACCAATAAAAAGTAACATTCCTTTTCTTTAACCTGGGAGGGAACCTTTTTCAATAGGTTAACGAGCCATAACTTAAAGCAAGAGATTAATTTCTCACAATAGAAGCCAGTGCGTAACCCTATGTTATAAGGATTATCATTATCATCAAGTCAAGCTGTAGGCATACATATTATAATTATCCCCCATTTTTGGGTATGGTATAAAAATTATCTTTAGGATCGAACACGTGAAGCTTCATAATAATGTATGCAAACACTCATTTAATCATCAAATGAAAAGTTACATTAAAACAAGCTCAACATGCTGGCGACTGGTTATTTTAAGTCTTATTCTTTTATCGGTGAACACAAAATGACAACTTCAGCGTGAAAGATACAAAGAAGCAGATACTCCCTAATGTGTCAGCTCTTAAGAATGCACTAAAGCTAAGAAACTACGTTATTTTTTTTAAAAGACACATTTTCTATTTTAAATTTGTTTACAGTCGTATTTGACTAATAAGCGTTACAGTTATATGTGTTCAGAATACCCATTCAATTTCGATAGTTTTTTTGTTTTTTTTGGTCAAATAAAAATTGCGTGTTAAAAAATAATGTTTAATGGTATTTTAATGAAACACTAATGAAATTTCTTCTTACCACGCTATATTATTTTTTAAAAATAATTTGCCAAGATTGTATTTTCTATATCATAGGCTGCATCAAAGGCTTCTACGGCGATGACTGTTCCTTGGCATGTCCGGAGAAGTGCCGAGACGGGCAATGCAATCGTGAGGATAGAACTTGTTTACAGTGTCGCCCTGGATACCATGGCACTTTTTGTGACGAAGGTAAAGACAAAATATGCAGCTGAAATATCTGGGAAGTATCATCAAAAATGTTTTATCAACAAACAAACAACATAATTTTTTTTTTTAATATTACAATGGAATTTAAATGTTATTGGTATGTCTATCTTTTACCTGACCAAATGTTTTGTTTGTGCAATGCGTGGTTGTCAAATAATGATGTCTGCAGCGATCTTTCCCTTTTTTTTTTAGTTAGGGGGAGGGGGGATTTGAAAAGAATACTAAATTAAACTGTTTTTAATGTTCATGATTTTGATTAACGTATTTTCTTGAAACCACATACTCCCCGGGCAAGGAGACCATTCCGAAATGTCTATATCCTTCTATGGATCAAAGATTTTGTATCCAACCAATGTTTTATTTTAAAACCTCGGATAATTTTCACGAGACGAACAAAGACGCAATTAGCTTCTATTGAAAAAAAGGAAATGGGGAAGGGGTTGTCATATTATGTTTAGCTTATGTTTGAAAGTAGGTATTAACATCGTTTTGATATTTAGTTTTCCGTGTTATTGTTGGTGATAGTTTTAAGTAGACGACGTGCTTACGTCACCTTTTCTCCCGGTGTCCTGAACACTGTCTGACCCAATTTGGCTGCGTTCGTATTGGGCGGGGCTTATTCCATTTGATCTTGGCCTTGTTTACTACCACTACCAACTAAAAATATATAAAATTGAAATTTGTAGAAAGTAGGGGAGTTAAAGAGAAAGGCAAACAAATGTGTCAGATGGTTCAAGCTCTTTCAGGAGGAAATACTATAAAAGTGGGATTCATTTTTTTTTTTGAAGAAGAGATATTTTGACTTCACGAGACAAGAATTTGCTTTCTGTGTGGTTCCTATATGTTCTAATTCGTATTCAGCATTGTACCTTATTTTTGGCACATTGTATTAACTGTGTAACGGAACAAGAAAACCCAAGCTCTGTAAGCTGAATGATTTTTTAATTATATTTTCCTTTATTTTGTAATCATATTGATAACTAAATAAATCTTATTAATCGTAATTAGCACTGTTTTGAATGTCGTATTTTCTGTAATTGTTTTTATCACTTGGTATCGTCTTTTTATGCACTGTTCTGGAACGAGCCAAAAATGTAAATAGGAGATAAATTCCTCCTCGCGGATAGCAGTGCGTAACAATAGTGAATAGTATCTTCCAATCCATTGTTTTTACAGCTCTTTGGAAGTTGGTAGAGTATAAATCAATTTTTTCGTCTTTAGAATGTACACCAGGAACGTGGGGTGAAGATTGCACATCTACCTGCAGTAGCAATTGTAGTGGTACAACTTGTGACCCAAACACTGGATTCTGTGATAAAGGTTTTGATGGATTATACATTTTCTAAAATGGCAATCCTATTACGAAATTAATGGCTTAAAAATTTATTTATTTTTTACAATTCAATCAGATGAATTGATCTGAAACAATTAGCTTACCGATAACCTAACCACCTGTTCCATTTTTGTTTTAAGCTTTTGGTATTACTTATTCTTCATTTTAAAAAAAAAAAAACTTTTTTCTTTCGTATTAACTTTTCATGTCAAATTTATTTTTTGTGAAATTGTAAGCAAAAAAAAAATCATTTTGATTTTAAAATATTTTATTTACCTTCAGCATTTTCCGCAGTATAATTCTCTCTTATTTTTATTTTTAAAAAATTCCACTTTTCTAGATTCTAGAATGGTAGCCTTAAAAAAAAACACATTAAAAAAAGTATCTTGAAGTAAAAAAAACACAACTATTATGACGATAGGGGTAGGGGATTAAATAACAACAACAAATAATGTGCTAAGTTCCAACTTATATTACGTTACAGACGCAAGGTTCTATATCGAATCTTTTATATCACTTACTAACCATTATATTTGCTAAGCCGAATATTAAAATATAATTTTCTATAGTAAATTTATTGGATTTGTTTTTAATTGTTACGTAACGTTTCACCGATTCCGTCAATTCATTTTAAATTGATTTTTGAAGTTTTAATTTTGTTTTTTCCGACCCAAATGCAGGTAACTCATAACAAAACAACAACAACAAAAAAACAACAACAAAAAAAAAAAAAAAAAAAAAATTATAAAAAAAAAAAAAAATAAGTTTTAATTTTTTTTTTTCCGACCCAAATGCAGGAAACACAAAACAAAACAAAAAAAAAAAAAAAACAAAAACAAAAAAAAAAAAAAAAAAAAAAAATTATAAACGGAAAAAAAAGGTAGCATTATTTTTTCTTTAACAAGGGAACCATTTTCAATAGGTTATTACTTGGACGTTACCACGTTTCGATAACATATTTAAAGGCAAATAATCTTTAAGCAAGTCTTTAACTTTATTAGTACTTTCCCTATTCTTCTGAACTTTTAAAAAGAGACAATTCTAATAATTAGTGGCCACCGTTTCCTCTCTTCTCCCAGTTTGACATTTTTATAAAGATTATCACTCTCACCCTGTCCATCTATGGTATAAGGATTATCAAAATAATCAATTCAGGCTGTAGCATACATATTATAATTATCCCCCATTTTTGAGTTTGGTATAAAGAGTATCTTTTGGAACGAACACGTGAAGCTTCATAATAAAGTATGCAAACACTCATTAAATCATCAAATGAAAAGTTACATTACAACAAGATCAACAAGCCTGGAGACTGGTCGTTTTAAATTTATTAAGTCCGATACTTTTTCGGTGAACACAAAATGACAACTTAATCATGAAAGACACAAAGAAGCAGATACTCGCAAATGTGTCAGCTGTTTAATCGTATTTTAACGGTACACTTACGTAATTACTTCTTTCCACGCTACATTATCATTTTAAAAAAAAAAATAATTGGCTAAGAACATATTTTCTATATCATAGGCTGCATCAAAGGCTTCTACGGGGGTAACTGTTCCTTGGCATGTCCGGAGAAGTGTCGAGATGGGCAATGCAATCGTGTGAATAGAACTTGTTTACAGTGTCACCCTGGTAACCATGGCCCTTATTGTGACGAATGTAAGCACAAAATATGAAGCTGAAATATTTGGAAGATATGACTAACACTTTTTTTATCAACAAAGAAACAATAGACATTTTAAAAAAAAAAAATTTAATTTAAATTTTCATGACTCATTTATGTCTATTTTTTCTCTGAAAAAATGTTTTGTTTGTGAAATACGCGGTTGTCAACTAATGATGTCCGCGGCGATATTTTTTTTTGGGGGGGGGGGGGAAATTGGGACTTTTTTCAAAAAGGGACAAGTGTAGATAAAAAGGGGTTGGTAGGGTAAGACGGGTTTAAAGATACTCGAGGGATAACCTTTGTTGGCATCTGTGACCCTCAGAAAAAGTCTGTATTTGAGATTATAGGTGAACCTTGTATTGGCCACGGGGGCAACCCTTTTATGGGTTCGGGGGGGGGAAATTGGGACTTTATTCAAAAACGGACAAGTGTAGATAAAAAGGGGTTGGTAGAGTAAGACGGGTTTAAAGAATCTTGCGGACGTCCGCAAAATAGTTTTTTTTTAAACAAATAAAAAATTATCTTTAGGACATTACGTGAATGACTCTGTTATCCTATAATGGAGTTAAAACAAGCAAGCGATTATTTCCTCTTCGTCATAGTTTATATTCCTCCCGTCATTTCTCACCGTATAAAAAAAGCCGAGTGCATTTGCCGGACGTCCTCATCACCTTGGGGTCGTGTTTAAGCTACATGCGGACAAATGCGGAAAAACTCGGACCAATGGACAATAGGGGCAGGGCATTTTTATGTTGTGCGGACATCGCTGGTGGACAGCCTCTAATGCTTTGTTGTTTCTTTTCTTTACAGCCTTGACACTGTTACAGGAAATTTTAAGACTGGATAAAATTTATATTTTTTGCCTTGGACTGGGTGTTGGCCTCAGCTGTATTGTCTTACCACTGTGCGGGAAATGCCTATGCGGCATGATGAGAAGAGGAAAACAAACAAAAATGCCCAGACAACTGTCGACTTGAAGATGCTGAGTAAGGGTTTAACAATATTTTTATTTTTTTATTAAATAAAAGTTTTGCATCTCATAAAGACAGCCAAATTACAAAGTTTTATGAAATCAATAATCCCAGCATTTCCATATTGCTTTTTAATTTTTTTTTTTTTTAAATAAAGTCAACAATCTCTCTAACAACACTTAGGAGGTGTTGTTATCTGGACTGTCTGACATGTGAACTTTGACTTATTAATCCATCGCTTTTTTTGTTGTTGTTTGTTTAATAGTTACTAATTTATCCACACGCAAAAATATAATATAATATATTTATCTTCACTAGTATAACGTTATGAATTAAAGTATGCAGGGAGTTCGTGTCCTCTATTCAAACTGGAAATTAGATCTCTCGCAATTTTTTCCCCTCGTCTTTAAAATACAAGCCATGTAGTTAGCAATCGAGGAGACGACTCATACCACTCTACGCTCATAAATACACTCTCGCACCCATGTTGAATTTTGAATCATTACCCAACCAATGTTTACAAAAACAACAAAAAATTACCATTTATTTTCAAGATAATGATTTTACTCCTCAAAAAATGTATGACTGAGTTCATAGTCTGTAAAAGAGATTTCTTTATTTTATAAATTGAAACATATTTGAGCTTGATTTTTTTTTTTTTTTCATTTCAGTTACAATTAACCGACAACCTTAAAATGTCAAGGAAAGTCTACTTTTGTCTGTATTGAGGACCTAAAGAAAACTAATGGAGATATGGAGCCAAAACCGTTTGGACAAAAAATTTATTCTGTTTAAATTATCAACGAAAAAAAAATCAAAAAGATCTTGTTGGAATATTAAAACCATGTTTTTTTTTTTCAGCATATTGGACATAGTAGAATCTTGAATGAAAACATAATGAGTACGCTCAGCAATATTAACATTTTTGTTCATCGTACGCGTGATTAAACTTGTAAGGGCATTTCTAATAAAAAGGAAATGACATACCATTTTGTATTGATTTTAATTTTTACATGAGTAGCGTATTCACCGTGTGAGTTTTTGTAATCAATTAAATTAATTTAAGGTAAAATCTTTCTGTTTGTACTTCAGAATATATGTATATATATATTTATATATTGCATTTGACGAACGTCTCAAAGTAAATTTATCACGTTACAAGTGTTCCCGAGCTAGGCCACTTTATTTTTCATTTTGGTCGTGTTTTTTCTGTGTTTTTTGTTTGTTTTGTTTTGTTTTTAATTTAATGAATGAACCGCTTCTGCACATTCGATTACTCTCTCTCTCTCTCTCTCTCTCTCTCTCTCACTGAATCTCGCTGGAAACAAGTAAAAGTAAAGAGTTACAAAAAACATCAAGGTTCACTTCCGTAGCATGAAACGGAGACGTTGTAGCTACTAGGACCGATGATGTGTTAGTGTCACGTTTTCCTAGTGCTAGTAAAGTTTAGTATGTGCATGTGTGTGTGTGTGTGTGTGTGTGTGTCTGTGTGTGTGAGAGAGAGTGTGCGTTGATGGTATTTCTAGTCTTATGCTGGGCTTTAAACACTAGCCAACATAGGCTTAGTTTAATTTCACGTTTTTTTCTGTTGTCGAGACTACACTCATTCATTCATTCAACGATAGTGAAATTTTGAAATATTATTAGTGTTGTTTAAAAAAAAAACTGTTTATTTTCATAACATAAACAGCTCTATGATTATTTTTAAATAGTTTATATTAACTTTGCATCTTTTTGGGGGGAGGGGGGGTTTGGGGGGCTGACTGGCTGGGTGGCGGACTGGCAAAACCTTTGGATGGCCTAGTTGACCCACTTACCGTCAACCTATCGAAGTGAAACTTGATACATAGACTTGTTGCCGATGACAAAATATTCTATAAAAAAAATTAACCTTAACCCACCCACCCCCCAAAACAAAAACAAAAATACAATTTTTCCGGGCGAAGATGAAGAAAATATATGACACTGATTTTACAAAATAAAATTCCCAATACGTGCGCAAAAAGAAGAGTCTTTAAAAAAAATATATATTCGTTTGATGCGTAATATATTTTTTCTGAAATAGTTGGGGAAAAATATGTGGTTTAAAAGCCTTGTGGTTATTAAATATCAATATAGTGTTCAGGCTTTTAAAAATTAAGCGGTTCTGAGCATTGAGAAAGTAAACACTAAATGATGGATATTATATTTTATAAAGGATTTATAGGGCAAAAACGTTTCAAAGGTTTGTTTAACTTATCCATATATATTATTTTCGTTTTTGTTGAGGCTGGCTGGTTTGGTGGCAGACTGGCTAGAATAAAAATCTTCGGACGGCTAACCGAACCTCTACCCGTTATCCTATCGAGCTGAAACTTGGCAATTAGATTCGTTTCCGAGCTGAAACTCAGAAAATAGACTCGTTGCCCAGATAAAACTTGGCAAATAGACTCGTTGCTGGGGCTGATATACTTGGCAAAAAGACGCGTTGCATCTGACAACAATTTCGTTCAAATTTTTTGCCCCGACTCCAATCACCAAATCTCTACACTTTTCAAGAAGAAGTTGCAGGAAATAGGATGAAACCGATTTCATGATATAAAATTCTCGATGGCTGCGCTAAATAAATTATTTTAAAAAGAATAGTCGATGTCAAAGTGCGTATCATGCGAAATACTTTTTTTTTTTTTTCTGAAATATTGGTTGAAGTAAATCAGCGGTGTTATAATAATATTGTTATTGTTTAGTTTAAAAATGTGTTGTTGCGAGGATTGATTTAGCAATAATTTGAGTTGTTGCACAGTGCGTTACTTTAATGCATGCATTGACAAATTTTTGCCCCAACCATTTGCTCCAAACATTTTATAAAGGGTTTAGAAGCCTCAGTGAGGTTCTCTGCTAATATTTAAAAAAAATATGTAAGATACGAGAAACGATGATATCTTTATTTTTTTATCTTGTTCTCCTTTCAAATTCTTCACTCAGGCGTTGAGAAAATCGTGCAATGAATTTATCCCCGTTGCTGGATAATCATGAGAGCAATGCCGTTTAAATATCTTCGAAATCCATTTTTATAGTTTTATGAACTAGTTAAAAAGCACTTGAACGTCTGCCATTTAAAAAAAAAAAAGAAATTAAAAAATTATAGTGATGTGATGATCGCAGTTTCTATTTAATGATGGGACGATAAACTGTATGCTCAGTTCACTGCCATCATGCACTCAACAAAAAATGCCTGCCATTCCGTAAATTCCATCGTACCACTAATCCCATGCATGTCTCCGAATCAAAAGCCATTTCCTTTGTTGTACTTATCAAAGAAATTTCTTCAGGGGATTGCCTTTACTGGCGTCTATAAAAGATATTTTTTTCCCCTCGTGAGCTTGATTTTATCCCAGAAGAACACATCACGTTGGCATTTAGTGTTGTTTGTAATCTTTCATCGACTTGTAATAACTAGAAACTGCACTTTTAAGTGACTTTATATAAGAATAGAAACTTTCTTTTTTTTTTTAAAGGTGACTTCAATCAATTCATGTCTGTTTTTCATTGTGCTATTTGATAGCACCATTTTTCTTACACAGGTACACCTGTTGGTATCACATATTCGAGCAGAAAAACTAGCAATTGATGGTGCCGTTAATTTATTCGCGATTGTATATGAATTTTAAGTTTCAGAAATTATTACTGTAATTTCTTAAAAGACAAAACAGTGGTTTGCGACTGAACCCACTGAAAATTCAAAGAAGTAATAATAAATTAGGTTTCATTCCATTTTTCCAGTTATTAATGCATAATTCCTTTGTCTTAATAAATTTGTTTATGGATAATTTATCAACTCATTATCAATCAATAAATGAAACGAAAAAGGGATACTCTGTCGACACTGAAAGTGAAAGTAATTGAGAGGACCAAATGTTGTTGATAAAACAAAACTCAGATCAAACCTTAAAAGAAATTTAATACGTTTTGAACCATTTTGTCAAATATTGGCGACCCTATTTTAAAAAAAAAAACTTACTATAATAACTAGATCACTTGTATAAAACATAACTGAAAAATTAACGATTGCCTTAAAAAATGTATGTTATGATCCCAATAAATAAAATAAGCAAAGCGGAGATTCCCATAGATTTGTTGAACGCACCATAAAAAATTTGGATTTAAACGCTTTTGGTGCGTCTCCATGGCTGAAAAAAAAATACAACATAACTTAGTAAAACAATTTTAGACGAGGTTCCACTGGATGTTATTCAAGTTAGGTAGAACTTGTTTTTTGTTGCAAACAACTTGTTATAGTCAATTTAGAAAGTAATCCCCTTACTGCAACTTATATTTCTTGACGTCATAAATGGACAGCGGTGATATTTCCAGCCTGATCCTTTTAGACGTCAGCGCGGCCTTTGACACTGTTGACCTGAAACCATTTGCAAAAACCCTATAAAATACTTTGGAATACCTGGCTCAGTTTTTGCTTGGTTTCGGTCCTACCTCTCCGATAGGTGGCTGTCGATTACTGTCTCTCCGGCAGTGCGGACTTGGTGTACGGAGTGGCACGGGGGTCCGTTTGGGCCCCGTTTTGGGCCCCGTTCTGTTCATGATCTATACATGGCCACTGCTCCTCTTGCTCGGGAGGCACGCTGTGGAGAGCCAGTCATTCACAGATGACAAGCAGCTATACAAGCATATCAATCCCTCTCTAGTCGATTCCGCTATCTGGACTTCGCGGTATAGCATTGGTGCTATCAAGTCATTGATGACGCTAAGCATGTTGAAGCTTAATGATGACAAAACGGAAACACTCCTCATTCACAATCACAAATCATCCTCTAACTCAGCTCTTCCCACCTCGTTGCAAGTAGGTAACTCGAACATAAAGTGTACATCCTCCGATAGGAATCTTGTTTATATTCTGTCTAACATGTCTCTTGATAAACATATCTCTCACATTTGTCGCTCTGCATAAACTGCTATGCTCCAAATCAGCTCCATCCTCTACTATCTCACAGTTAGTGCAACAATAAACCCTAGTTTATGCTCATTTTCTCTCTCGTCTTGACCATTTCAACTCTCTTTTGTCAGGCTCACCAAAACAATTCTTAGAAAAATTAAAAAAGGTTCAAAACACAGCAGTACGGCTAGTTATGTAGGCAAAAAAACGTGACCACGTCACACCACCACTTTATTCACTACATTGGCTCCTTGTAGCAGCACGGATTGACTACAAACTCTCTGTTCTTTGCCACAACTTTTTCTCAAATTCCTGGCTTTGCTATTTTACTGAACTTCTCTCTGTCTATGCACTCCTTCGACAGCTTCGCCCCTCCGCAGACGCCCGTATTCTTTCTGTCTCCAAGGCTCGCACAAAATCAAACTGTGAACGATCTTTCTTTTTTCGGTTTTCCTAAACAATGGAATTCTCTTCCATTACACATTCGCAATATCCCGAGCATCACAGCCTTCAAAACTGCACTCAAAACACATCTCTTTGATCTCTAATATCCCGTCTGATTCCACCTCTGACCGAAAACGATGCTGCTTGGTATCGTCCATGGCTTGACATGTAAATAGTTTATAATCTTAATTTTTTTTTTTTAAATTTAATTAATGTATGTTAGTTAATTTTTTTAAAGTTCATGATGATGTTTGTTAAATTGTGTGTCCAGCGTGTTGAGCCCAGTCCTAGGCTGGGTTGCCACGCTATATAAATTACTTATAATAATAATAATAACAATCTAACGCGCTAAAAGTCTAGAAAACAAGGGACTGATATCGACCATTTTTAAGCAGTTATGTTGTGAGTGCCATTTGTCTCTGCGACGTTTGACGCAAATATTGCACAAAGGCTATCCTGGTTTTCTTTGCGTTTGCGCTGCCTTTGAGTAAGGACGGTACGTTTTTCTTCTCTGAATGATTCAAGGAGCGAAGCCCATAGATTTCATCGGATCTCCTCTGAAATTTTAGGATTAAATGTAGTATAAATTGAAACTGACGGTGGTCAAGAGTCAGAAACCCTAAACGGTACTTTTGGTGATTACACGTTCAGATAATGCTACGTTCTGTTAATTGATTTGGATCTAATTTTATCCTCTTCCTCCCTTTGCAGCATCATGAGCGGGATCAGTGTGATGTTCCAGTCACTTCAACTAATGACAGCATGTTTGTTAATAATTAACTGCAGTGGTAAGTCAATACACCTGTAATGAATACAAGCCATATACAGAAATACCGTCTATGTTCTGGGGCAGAATTTTCTTCTAACAGCAGGATTGTGTTTGTTTTTTTGTTTTTTTATGGAATGGGGTCTGCCAACATCTAGTCCCCAATCGGGTGGCACTAACCATAGCTATGGTACCATTTCATATAAATATATATATTCGAAGAGCTTTACATTTTAAATCAATATATGTTACTTCGATTTTCTCATCATCGATAGCGTGTTCGACTGGTTGGTTCGGGTCTCAGTGCCAATACAAATGCCATTGTCAAGACATGAAGTGCAGCGAGACCGGGGAATGCGTCGACACATCTTGCGAAAGAGGATGGTTCGATTACCTGTGTCAGTACCGTAAGTAACCCCAAAGGTTCACTTCAACAGTTTTTTTTATTATGAGTAACCTTTGAAATTTAAATTTGAGTCTCAGTCGTTAGTATCTTTAGTCCCAGATATCTAAGCATTGAGGATGCCCTAGAGCAGTCAAATGAAATGTTAGGCGAGCCTCTGTACAGGATAGTTATGCTCAGCGCTGGGATAAGGACGCGATGGCGGTCCCTTGTTGATTACCAGTGACATGACTGTCATGCGATATTCAGAGTACTCTAAATGACATAAATCGCAGAATAAATGCAGGATTGAATAGACGAGGATATTCTGTATGTTTACTCTTAGAACATGTAATCTATTCTTTAAAAAAAATGACTGTATTAGCCGACTCAAGAAGAGAAACATGATATTTATTCATTATAAGTATTTTATTTATATATACGGTATATTTATATTTTTTTAAAACATGGATTTATTTTGTTATTTTTTAAATTTTCAATAAATCGGTGATAGTTTTGTGACATTGAAAAACCAGTTATCGATTATTAATTTATACAAAGCATATTATTAAGTAAAATTGCGCTTTTCGAGTTATCACATTTATTTATATATATATAAATAATTCTAGAACTGGCCCACTTTAGAGAGAGTCAGCCGATGCACCTGCTACTTATTGGCTATGCTAGTGTGCGACCCCCCTCCTCTTTAACGACGTCACATGTAACTCTTTGCCTTTAATTTTAATTCAGAGTTGACATATTTATAAGGTAAAAACTCCCTTATATGATCTGTGCTTTACTTTTACCCAATGAATATTTCGGAGATATGTTCAAGTTTGAACCAATCCCCTATTTAAAGAAAATTATTTTCATTTTGCCTATATTCAAGCAAATATTAATCTTTCGTTATTATTATTATTATTATTATTATTAGTTGCAATGATATGTTGTACACAAAATGAATACTTATAACTAAAAATGCATTTAATTTTCATATTCTATCCTCTGATTATTTTTTTAAAAATAATCACGTGTGCTATTATAATTAACGCCCTGAATTTTGTTTCATTGCCAACCCCCATTTCCTGCCAATAAAGAAAATTTCATGGAAATCCCAAATACTTTTGTGACCGGAGTTCCGAGTGACATTCCTCTGAACTGGTTAACGGATGGTAGTGACAGCACGTGTAACAATAATCCGGGTCTGCAATCAGTTACAGTGAAATTTGAATTGCAACTGGTATTCACTTGGCTCCATTTAACAGTGAAGGAAGGAGGTATGAAGATTAAGTTGAATTCGAGTTTATAATCTCTCTCTCTCTCACTCTTTGTCTCTCCTTCTGTCTCTATCTATCGGTCTCTCTTCTTTTTATTCTATATATATTGAGGTCCAACGATGAATGTATTGATTATTCTGGTCCTATGAATTTTGAGGCGATTTGCAATGCTTCTTTGTCTGGTATTGAACAGGATAATTCACTGGTTGCAAAGGCTACTCAGCAAGGGTAAAATGAACGGTGGGTCTCATTGCACGTGGCAATAGACGCAAAATTAAAGGTGGCACGTTTTGTCGCCTCAGATGAACTCTGACTCACTCTCGGTCTCTCACTCAATCTCACTGTCTCTGTTTTTCTCTCTTTATCTCTATATTACCCTCTGCTACTTCATTTTATATATTACATGTATTTACAAAATGCTAAAATAAAACACTCTAATTTTCAGCCAATTAATAATATAAAAATGAGTAAATGTTTGACGTTGCGAATTAGATGCTCGTTGACCAACATGCTCACCACCACATACCCCATAACTGAATGGGTGATGCGAGATATATATAGTGCCACACAAACTCAGACACGCACGCACATACGAACACACCCCTATACACACGCACGCTTACTTATACATTCATTCGTCACATATACATTATTGGGTTCATCCACCCATCAACCCAACAACACACACGAGCAGATGCGCACAGACACACACTTGGACTCAAACACACACACAAACCTTTATAGATATAGTTCGTCCACTTTAGTGTGGCTGCGGTTTTAATCAAACCGTACGATATCCAGCCCGTGTAGGGGACAAGGTTTCGAACATGTGTGCACTCGAGGATGGACTCCCACAGGGGTCAGCCTTGAGCTGCACCTTGTTCCTGGCGTATGTGTACGACCTGCAGTCACAGTTGGTAACGAAGAACACAATGTTCGCGGACGATCTAGCGATTTGGAGCTCTGGCAAATCCATCCAGCAGCTGCAGAACCGGCTGCAGAACGATCTCACTAAGATACAGGATTACGCTAGGAAATGGAGATTGGTGGTGAATGCGGAAAAGTCCGTTTATTTCGCTATTCACAAACGGGAAGAATGCTTCAAAGGAGAACATCGACCTCCAAATCTGCGGGAAAAGGTTAAAATGGGACAAATCACCCACGTACTTGGGCGTTAAGTTGGACCAAAAACTCCAACTTCACAATCATGTGCGGGAACAAGGCGCTCGAGCCACGTCAAAACTCAGCATGATCAAAAAACTTGCCAGCACCACCTGGGGAGCTGACTCAAAACTCCTGAAAAATATTTACCTTGGGAGTGAAAGAGGTGCCCTGGACTACAGCCTGCCGGTCCAGGCCTTCGCCTGTATTCATAAATACATATATACATATTTATATACACACATACATACTTACATACATACATGCATACATACATACATACATACATACATACTACATACATACATACATACATACATACATACATACATACATACATACATACATACATACATACATACATACATACATACATACATACATACATTCATACATACATACATAGAGAAATATATATACATACATACATACATACATACATAAATACATACATACAATCATACATCCATACATACATCCATCCATACATACATACATACATACATACATACATACATACATACATACATACATACATACATACATACATACATACATACATACATACATACATACATACGTACATACGTACATACATACATAACAAACATACATACATACATACATAACAAACATACATATATACATACATAACAAACATACATTCATACGTATACGCATACATACACACATACACACATTCACACACACACGCGCACACACACATCGCTATGCACTTTCTTTTTAAACTAATGAAAAGTGAAATTTTATTTGTTAAAATTCGTTCTATCTTAAGAAACATTTGGTTTGAAAGAATTGTTGCGACTTGCAGGGTGATTATTTATAGCATTTCTTGTTTTAAGAAAATTCAAAAACAAATTCCCATGAGCTCGTAGAAAGCATAGCTTTCTATAAAAAAAAAATTGATTTTTAACGTAATTATTTTGAAAATTACTTTGTTCTCCTTTTTTTTCTTCAAAATCACATATTAGAAAAAGCGGATAACGTCGCTTTACTATTTGAAAAGTCTGGAAGGCCTGGAGAATTTATTGGCTGCGACCACATAGATGTTGTACCCATCACGAAATCGGGTCGTAGGTTCGAGCTCAGCTGTTATCTCAACGAACCGGTATCGAAGGTCATCCTCTCCGGTTCACAGTTAAAGAACCTGTGTGCCCTGCAAATAAATGGCGGTATGGAATCCATGTGACGCAACTGCTAATGATTTTATTTTATTTATTTCCCTTTTTTTTTTTTAAAGGCTCATTACATCTCAGTCTTCAGTCTCTTCCTAAAACATGCATTACAATAATAGCATTGCTGTGTACCCAGCCACACCCCCAGACCCCGAAAAAAAAAAACTAACTAATAATTTTAACTTTCTCCAGATGATAAGAATGTTGAAAAATTCGAATTTGATGAGCTTTTTATCATAACAATTATCTCTCCGTTTCCATTTTTCTTTAAATGTATTAAATCAAAAATCATAACCAATATTTTTAAAAAAATCCAGAATGCTCAAATATATAGTTTCAATTATAAAAAAAAGAGAAACACATATATCTATTTTCTCATAATTTTACATCAGATTGCCATTAAACACTTATAAAGAAATCAGATTGTCATCAAAAACTTATAAAGAAATCAGATTGTCATCACTTATAAAGAAATCAGATTGTCATCAAACACTTATAAAGAAATCAGATTGTCATCAAACACTTATAAAGAAATCAGATTGTCATCAAACACTTATAAAGAAATCAGATTGTCATCAAACACTTATAAAGAAATCAGATTGTCATCAAACACTTATAAAGAAATCAGATTGCCATCAAACACTTATAAAGAAATCGTGCTATTCTGCATGAGGGCGAGGCGCTTGCAGAAAAGTTATCAACTCTTGAAATTTAAAACCCTTTTTTTTTTGGTCTGTGTTCCATCTCATAATACATTCGTACAAACACGCGTATGTTACTTTAATTCCAGGCCGAAATATTGCACTGAAACAGGATGTCTCGATTGAAGAAAACTCCCAAACGATTTCTCAAGGTTCATCCAGCCTGGCAGTGGATGGGAACAGCTCTCCCAAGTACGACACCTGTGCGAAACCGGTAATTTCCTTGACACTTACGTTCAACAAGGATTTTATGATCACCAGAATTCTTCTGTACGCCAGGGAGGACTTTAGTGAGTTACATCGGTATAAGAAAAACATAACCCTTCATATATCTTTTTTTCCCCCCTCGTTTCTTTTGTTATCATTGCAACAGTAATAACTTGTCTTGCAATTGTGTTGTTTCGTTATAATGCTGTTCTTTCATCGTTTCCCTGTTTTCCAGAAGATTTGCACGTAAAATTTGACCTTAGTGCTTACAATGCCAGAAACGATCTTCAAGTGCGTGTACAGGATTACACAACAGACAAAAAGAAGATCAACGAAGTTTTAAATGGACACTGGAAATCCCCGTGGAGATATGTCATCGTCAATTCGACGTTAATTGAAGACGTGATGCCTTTGTGCGAGGTGGAAGCATTCGGGGGTAATGTATCGTACAATAGCTCTCTCCTAGGTCGATCCAATCTGAACGAAACATTGCAATTCGTTAAGATTAATTGGCATTACGGGACAAACGACAGGATGATACTCTCAAAGTTATTATTACTCTACCAGTTGTTCTTTTTTTTTTTTCGATTACAACCGTACGCACTTCACCAAATGAATTTACAAACGGGAAGCGAATGGGCAACCACATTTGCTACGAAATATTTTCCTTTAAAGAGTTTGTGAAAGTCCCAAAGAACTTTCGGCATCATTCTCAACCCGTTCATCACAACGCGAATCAGGACGTAGAATTCGCAAAAAAAAAAAAAATATTAGATCGCAAGTTGACTGAATTTTAAACAAGGACAAACTGGTACGTAAATCAGCCAATCAGATCTCTGCACGGATCTGAATTGACCAAATGGAAAATCACGTTTGGCTGAAACAGCTTGGAAAGGGAGGCGTTTCGTGAGTTGCCAGTTTTCTCCCTCTGTCTTGGTGTCATGCCATCTGCTGGACTCATTCTTCGGGTCTGCCTTCAGAGCTCTCTCCTCTTGGGCGGAGAGCCCTCAAACGAGTTCTATCGAACGTGGCTGTTGGTGATGCTTTTTTTTTTTAAACCAGTGTATGCTTTTGCTAAGGATTGAACTACAATCCACATTACTTCATATTGACGCAGTTTAGACCGCACAGACACCCAACTTGGGCAGTCATTAACATGAGACGATAATTTCACAGACTGCCCCCTTAAGACAGCTGGACTCTACTGTGAGACTTGCGAGGGCAGATGTACACTCGGTGAGTGTTACAGAGACGGAACTTGTAAGCTCGGCTGTCTTGGACCGACCATTCCACCCCTTTGTATTCAAAGTAGGTTCTAGTAGAGTATTTTTTTTTAAAAATAAATACATTATTAACAAAAATATTGCTGAGAGCATGGGCGCCCGCAGAAAACTTTCTAGGGGTGGGGCAAAAAAATTGATTAACTTTCCGGGGGGGGGGGGTAAACAATTTTTAGTAATGTTTTAATGTAGTTTTAATTTACTGTAGCGTATTTTTATGGTGAACGAACGGACAGGACATCAGCTTAGTTACTTTCTCTTTATTTTTTCTTTTCTTTTATAAATTCAATTTTTAGTAATGTTTTAATGTAGTTTTAATTTACTGTAGCGTATTTTTATGGTGAACGAACGGACAGGACATCAGCTTAGTTACTTTCTCTTTATTTTCTCTTTTCTTTTATAAATTTTTTGTCTATTTTTGTACAATTTTTTTTAATCCAATTAATCCGGGGGGGGGGCAAGTGCCCCCCTTGCCCCACCCCCACCCCTGTGGCGCCCATGGCTCAGAGGCAGTGGTAAACCCCTGTTTGCGGACGGGGGATTATGGGAACTCATCAAATATTCACGCGACCATAGTTACCTAAAATAATTTTATTTTAAAATCATTTAACACCATACACACAAAATCTGATCAGTATATTTCTCAAAAGCAAATTAGTTGGTTTAACGAACGGGTCCGGTATACTTTTCAAAACGAAACATACTTTTTGGCCATCTGGTCGGGAGCCGCAAAAAGCCAGCACTGCATTTCAAAAAATTCCAGGGACTATGGTTTTAGAGCAAAAAGAAGATCAAGCTATGGATCGTGCAAGGCCTTTCTTAGAGTCAACCTAATGGACGTTCAGGAGAACTCATAGCTTGTGACTGGACCTTTCCGGACAACTTCCTGTTAAACAAGGACAGAAGATGAAGAATGCTAAGCCTCAGGCTATTTTGGCTAAGCCCTAGGCTATTTGGCTACGCCTCGGGCTATTTTGGCTAAGCCTCATGCTATTTTGGCTAAGCCCCGGGCTATTTGGGCTAAGCCAGAGTCTATTTTGGCTAAGCCCGAGGCTATTTGGCTAAGCCTCAGGCTTCTTGGATAAGCTTCAGGCTCTTTGGTAAGCCACACAAATGTTAAACATGCCCTGGCATACATGGTAAGACCATTTTATAGTTCTTAATAAAAGCGCCAACACATATCTATGATTTCGTGAATATTTTTTTAAAAATTATTTTTTAAAAAAAATCAGTTTCTCATCAGGTGAGAAGAAAACTCATATCATCAATAAGCCTTAAAAACATCCTTATATGCAGCATTAAAATCAAATTTCATAGACTTATAACTTAGATGGATTTCAACGAATGAGGCGACTCACCAATAAACAAGTCTTCTGATTTAACAGTTTTCGGACAAAATATATATGAGTCGAAATGTTATCAAGGTGATGATGAGAGTTACAGAGTTTATCCTATGCCAATGACATACAAATAACGTCCTATAACACAGTCAGGTATAAGAGCCCGTGAGCACTTGATTTTTTTCATGGACGACTGCTGTGCAAGTAAAAATATAGTTTAATTAATTGATGTAAGCGAGAGCAGTCGCGCTTACTTCATTTCGACCAACTATCACAACTCATTGCAGGGTCAATTTATTCACTACGAATGTTTAATATCGAATCACATTTGTCACTCAAATTGCTCTTTTCATAATTTTGTTACTGTGCTTTATGTTCTATGCAATATTTTTGACCACGTTATGTGTTTAATATATTGTACATTCTATGTAGATTGTTTCGAATATGATTTTACTTTTATTGTTTCGAGGGGCTCTTTTATAGACTTGATTTATTTAGAAGACTACAGGTTTATACCTTGTATTGTTCTCCACTTTCAATTTCAACGAGATACAAACAATGAGAAAAGTATCTCCCAAGCAGGAGTATTAGTCATACTTTAGCTAAGTGAAGTAGGTTTTAAACTCCATTTTTAAATTTAAAAAAAATTTTAAAAAAAAAAAAATTAATGAAAAGTTGCTACCTTTTAAATAAATGCGTTTTTGTTATTCTTTAGAATGCACTCAGGGGACATGGGGTAAAGATTGCATCCATTCCTGCAGTAATCAATGTAGTCACGCATCTTGTAACCCACAATTTGGATTCTGTGATCAAGGTTGTTACGGACATTTAAATAATTTTTTTTTTTTTTGTACTTGTTTCATCATTTCTCAGTAGAAAATTGTTCAGATAGAAAGGTAAATAAGTAACGTTTTAAAAATGTGTACATCTCTATAACCT
The DNA here is from genome assembly GCA_964033795.1 of Lymnaea stagnalis. Taxonomy (NCBI): domain Eukaryota; kingdom Metazoa; phylum Mollusca; class Gastropoda; family Lymnaeidae; genus Lymnaea; species Lymnaea stagnalis. Next base: position 131,447 of record CAXITT010000163.1, on the reverse strand, counting down.
GGCGATGCATCAATATGCTCAATATGAGCTTTACTTCATGGAAATTTTAGTTATAAACCTGTCTAAACTAAGATTTTTTTATTTAAAAGTCAAAGCCTATACTTTTGTCGAATACTAATTTTATGAAGTAAATATTTTTAAAAAAAATTACTTTAATGTAAAAATTAATTAATCAAAATCTTTTAGGTGTCATTCAGAACATGTTTTAAAATAGTTCACTGAATTCTAACAATGCTGTATTCTTAAAGTTGGTAGTGATGACATGATATGTATTTGTTTGACATAGGCTGTGTCAATGGCCTTTACGGAGATGACTGTTCCTTGACTTGTTCGGTGAAGTGTAAAGACGGGCTTTGCGATCGCGTCAACGGATATTGTCTGCAGTGCTTCCCAGGATACCAAGGCCATTTCTGTGACAAAGGTAGGAGCCTGTCGCGCAGATTCGATTGGGCTTCGTGTAAGATCAAATGTTCTGCAATAAATATTGTAAAGGAATATCAAACAAACTCTGGTTAACGTTCATGATTCTCTTTGACTCATTTTGTTACTTTGACATCCAAGGTAAGACGAAATGTCAATCCCCTGTCATCAATATCACGTTTCATAGAAGTACTCAAATAAAGCATTTATTTTATTGTTATTATTAAAGTTGTCTAATATAACACAGTACCCCAGGCTAGGGCTAGACTCACCGCAATTCACATAAGAATTAGCAACAAAAAAAAATGTTACATTAAAAATAATCACATAAAGTTATTCACGGCTATGTAAAAATATTGACCTCACCCACCCAAGTACTATTGACCCATGGGGAGCCATGGACGGCACCCAGCAGCATCGAGCATTGTTTATCGGTCAGAGGGTGGATTAGAATGAGTCGGTATAGTAGAGCTTGTATAGAAGTGTCTTAAGGGCAGTTATGAAGGCTTGGCTGATTAGTAGATTGCAAATGTTTAATGGGAGAGCATTACATTGTTTGGTGGCACAAAAAAGAGAAAGATCACTCACCGTATGTTTTAGTGCGTGTCTCGGGAACAGAAAGAATACGCGTGTCAACGGAGAAACGAAGTAAATGAGGGGGTGAATAGACAGATAACGTTTAGTAAGATAGGAAGGCAAGGAACCAGAGAAAAAGTTGTGTCACAGAACAGACCGCATTATCAATGCGTGCCTATAAAGAGAGCCAATGACGTGAATGAAGTATTGGAGTGACGTGATCACGTTTCTTTGCCTTTAGAAATAATCTAGCAACTGAGTTTTGAGATTTTAGCAATATTTCTATGAAGCATTTTGGTTAACCTGAGAGAAGAGAGTTGCCATATCACGTTTCATGGAAGAACTGAAAATAGCATTTATATCGTGTGTCATAGAAGAATGGCAATTGTGCCCACTTTATAAGACGAGCAACTTAGTGGTATCAGAACAATATTTCTACTGTCTACCGAAACATTCATTATACGATTTTATATAAAAAATAGTATATATGCTATGCAACCAGTACAATTATGACATCGTGGTGCACACCCACCTTATAAAAGCTTGTTACAACTCTTTTCATGGTTCCAGAGTATTATTTTAACACAAACCATTTTTTTTTTTTTATAAATTCTCCGAACCAGTGAAGGCATTCTTTAAAATCTCATTACGTTAAAATGGCATCACATTTTCCTTGCAATACAATAATCGGAACCTTTTGACGCCAAAAGAACGTTGTTTTCATTTATTGCAAGTGATTATTTTTTTTTGTAATTGCACTTTATGTTCAATGAAATAGTTCCACAACCGTGTCCATTTTTTTTTACTTATGAAAAAGTTGAACAAGCTTGTGCTTTTATTGTCATTATAGATTTTCCTGTATTTCTATTATTTGTCAGACATATCGTGTCTTTCTAACCTTTCATTATACCAATTAATATTATTATGGCCATAAGACGATAAAAGAAACAATTCATTACTTTATTTTTAAAAAAATATTTTTTTTTGTGCGGGTGGGGGGGCGGGGGGGGTAGAGCTATGATAATTTAGCTGTAATAGTACTTGTTAACTCCCTTGATTTGAACACCCCATTTTCCACCTCTATGAAATCGCTACACGTTAATTTTTGTTTTCTTTAGAATGCACGTTAGGAACATGGGGTCCAGATTGCAAATCTTCCTGCCCTTTTCATTGTAAACACGCATCTTGTGACAGACACGATGGACTGTGTGATCAAGGTTGTTATGGACATTAACACAAAACTGTTATCGTCTTTGTTTTGTTATGAAATTGGGAGCTGTTATAAAGATTAGGTTTAAAATGAAACATAAGAAATACAAACCAGTGATCCATCAACATGCACAATGTGCGCTTTTTGTTCCCTTCAAGTCTGAGCTCTTTCAGCAAAGCCTACTGTTCTAGCCTCCAGACGACAAACTTTATAAAGTAAACACAAATATTAAAAAAATTAGATTAAAGTAAAAAAAAAATATATCTATATATAATGCAGCGGTTTCAACATGTGGGTCGCGACCCCTTTGTTATATTTTCATTTCTACTGTTGGCTGGGGAAGGCTTTATGCCGAAACGTCCATGTTTTTTTTCCTGTTATCTTATTTCAAGCTTCCACATGTCTCGTTTTCCTATTTCATTCATTTATTAAGCTTGAAAGCAGTCCTTTCATTTATATTTTCTAGTCCTTTACCAGGGGTCGCGTAAGACCACCTGATAACATATATTATTATTATTATTATTTAGGCATTTTTGTATAGCGCTTACCTTACAGCTCTAAGCGCTTTACAATTATTAAAAATATGTACACTATTTAAACTGCTAAAGTAAAATAAAAATGAAGAACCAGAGACACTAGAATAGTAACTACAATGTGAAAACTGACCATAAAAACAGTAGCTAAAACATTAAAATGGCTATAAAAACAAGTACACATGGCACGTTTTGGCATATACTTAAATACAGGATCAACCCAAGAGCAACGAAAATAATTGTGTGGCTGGGGGTCGCCACGACATGAGAAACTGTATAAATGGGTCGCAGCGCTAGGAAGGTTGAGAAACACTGATATAATGAATCGAAATATTTAAAGGTTGTTCAGAAATTTAAAAAAAAAAATACTATGACGTAACTTCTAACACTATTTTATTCTCAAAGTCTGTCAACACGATACAATAATTATTTGCTCACGCGTAGGCTGTACCGATGGCTTTTACGGAGATAGCTGTTCCTCGCCCTGTTCAGTGAAGTGTAAAGGCGGGCAATGCGACCCTGTCACAGGTCATTGTCTACAGTGTATGCCAGGGTACCTTGGAGATTTTTGTGACAATGGTGAGCACGACGTGTGGGGCTACGATGCGTTCGTTAGGTGTCTAATTATATCATCTGTAATAAATCAGCTAGATGAAGAGGAAATTTGATGTATTTTGAGTGTTTAAGATTTAGCTTAATTCATCCACTTACACTCATTTTCTCTTCAGGTAATACGAACATTTGGAAACGCCAATCCCCATCCAGATATGCTCAATAAAATAAATGAAGAATTACTATACCGTTCGATAAAAGAAATTTTAAAGGAAGAATTAATTTCACTTTTTATAGATGAACTATAATCAAGCACAATTATCACGTTTCATAGAGGAACTTAAATGAAGCACTAATATCAGGTTTTATAGAAGAACTTAAATAGAGCACTAATATCACGTTTCATAGAGGAACTTAAATGAAGCACTAATATCACGTTTCATAGAGGAACTTAAATTGTGCCCACCTTAACAGTTGGCCAGTTAATGAATTTATTTTTAAATCTCATTAAGCTAACTAGTCATTATATTTTCGTTCCCTGTGATCCATATGGAACCTAATGAAACTATAGGTAGATTCCTCTAATTTTTTTTATTTAAATCAACATATGTTGTTATTTTCATTTAACTGACTCCAAAAGTTCCATGCAATACTTCCGAATACCTGCCCATTCTATCTTACCATACTTTGAGTAACTTTGAATGACACTATACTTTCATTGCTATGATAGCATTTCTTTCTTCCTCTATGAATCAGACTTTTTTTTGTGTATCTTATCATTGTTTCTAATACACCCCTGCAATAATTCCCTGGACACGAACTAAGCCACAATTAACTTCTATTGAGAAATAAAAGTTTCTTTTTTTTTGTTTTTTTGTTTGCGTGTGTGCTTTTGTGTGTGTATGTGTGTGTGGGGGGGGGTAATAATAATAATTTAGCTATTAGAATACGTCTTTACCTCATTTGTTATGGACTTGTTGCTGTTAGTTTTATGATAGTAATTATTTTTACAACACATGTTTTGCTAGTCTATGCAAAGTGCTATTTCATCAATACATTTGGTATCCTTTAGAATGTAAACCAGGAACGTGGGGTGAGGATTGCAAATCTTCCTGCGGTGCGAATTGTATTGAAACATCTTGCAACCGGCACACTGGATTCTGTGATCAAGGTTTGAATGATTTACAACATTTTCTAACACTGCAATCTATTAAGCAAAGACTTCGAATTTTTTAAAAATTATTTTAACAATTATTCAATTTAAATTGGTATAAATTTAAGAGTTTAGTTCACTTACATTCTAAATATCAGGCATATATCCATGTAGGGCCATAATCGTTGCGTTGTTGAGCATTTCACATACCTGGGATCCAATATTGCTAGTGCTCTCTCCGTTGATGAAGAGATAAATATGAGGATCGCAAAAGCAGCAGCAACTATGGCTAAACTGCATAAGCGGGTGGGGAATAATATCAATCTAACTGATTAAAAAAAAAGTGTCTATCGCGCATGTGTGCCTAGTGCGCTCCTACATGGCATCATTTTGTGGAGCACATAATATACCAGTCAGGAGCGGAACATCAAAGATGTCTGCGTCTGATTTTACGAATGCGATGGCTGTAAAAGGTTCCTTGGAACTTGCTCAAATGTGTTGCATATTCTCCGCTTTTAGCAAGCGGCTTCTTCGCTGGTTAGGTCATGTAAGCAGAATGGAGGAAGGCCGTATCCCAAAGATGCTGCTGAATGGAGAGTTGGCAGAAGGGACACGACTTATCGGACGGCCACGCCTCAGATTTATGGACGTTTGCAAAAGGGGCATGAGGGAAGCCAATATTGAAAACAACGAAAGGTAGCTCATTACGGAATACACGTTCCAGCTGGCGAACAGCAGTGCATAAAGGAAAAAAAAAAGGGGGAAAGAAGATAGGCGAAACGAGGCCGTTGCAACAAAAAGCACCATACGGAAGTCAAAATCTTACCAGGAATCAATATTCTCCTGCCAGAAATGCAGTCGAGATTGTCATTCTAGGATTGGCCAAGTGAGCCACTCGTCGAAGTGTAGGACTACATAGCTACTCCATCGTCTCTCGAAGACGAAAGGATGACATATATATATATATTCTAAATGACTGTTTCAAAATTGATTTCAAAAGCCTGTGTAATCGCCATTTGTTTTGTTTCATATTAATTTCTCATTTCAATTCGTTTTGCCATTTTCAAGAAAAAGTTTCACGTGTTTAAAAATGACACCAATAAAGATTAAACAGATATTATCGTCATGCACATTATGTATATATTCTGTATCTTTCAGCCTTTTCCCACCGGTCTAAATCTATCAATTTGTTAATTTACAAACAAATCATACGATTTTAGGCTCTTAGATAAGAGCGGTATTTAAAAAAAAAAATCATTTACAAAGTTTATATATATGTATATATATATATATATATATATATAGTCACGATTTATATTGATGAAAAATCAAAAGAAATGTGCACAGTTCCAACTTTTACCACGTTTCAAGAACAATGTCACCCATTTTGGCTATGGTAAAAAGATTATCATTAGGAATGAACGACATCAAAGTTTTTATTTTAAAATGCAAATACTCATTAAATTATCAAGTTAAATTTACCACTAAAATAATGCATAACTTGTGGAGACTGGTCGTTGTTAATAAGTGTCTTAATAAGTGTTAGTCATCTTCGGTGCACACAGAATGACTCTAACGTCATGAATGATAACATGAAGCAAATACGCACTTAGCTCCCAGGCTATAGTTTGAAGATATTCTTTAGGAACGAGCACCTGCAACATTGTAATAATTTATGCCAAAACTCATTAAATTATCAAATTTAAAGTTACATTAAAACAATCCATAACATACTGGAGACTGGTCCTCTTAAGGTTAGTCAGTAAGAGTCTTGTCATGTGAACACATCATGAATGATAAAATTAAGCAAGTACTCGCTGTTAGCTGTCAGCTCTTAAACATAAACTAAAACAAAGTTACTCAACCATCTTCTTTAATACAAATTTGCTCTTTTAAAATTGTTTTACCAAGCACCACCGTATGCGACAGATTAGCTTTACAATTACTTTTGTTAAGAATACACATTCGATGGCCTTATTTTTATTATTTTTTGTTTTTGGTAAAATAAAATAGCGTGTTAAAAATGCCGTCCAAAATATGTTATTATTAGAGCCTCTTTATTGCTTCGTACCTTGCCGTGTCCACAAATAAAGAGAGTCAAGATGCTATGTCTTTGTTCATAGGCTGTGTTAAAGGCTTCCACGGCAACACCTGCTCCTTGCCCTGTCCGGAGAAATGCGAAAACCGGGAATGCGATCGTGTCGATAGATCTTGTTTAAAGTGCCTCCCTGGATACAGTGGCCCCCTGTGCGACCAAGGTAGGCACGGAAAAAAAAAAAAACTTTATTAAATGTCTGAAAGGTAAGACAAAAAATACTCATGGAAACAATTTAAAAAAAAAAAATAATGAAAAACAAAGATTAAATTTGGAAATGTAAGATATTTTTTTAATTATTCAATTGTTTGAACTGGTTACAAACTAATCATAGTTTTTATTTTAAATAATAAGGCGTCGCCCATAAAGGACGCCCACGGAGACGGGGGTGATGGGATCGGGGGTTCGTGCGAAAACGGACAAATGCGGACAAGGGAGGGGTGAAGGAGGGTATAGGTTCTTGCGAACGTCCGCCAACCTTTTGTTTTATTGTAATAATTAAGTGTCACCAAGTGTCCAGCTGATTTATTTACAAAACTTTTCAAATATATTATTATTAGCAAGAATTTAGTAACGGCTTCGTCAAGACACTATGTGACCGAAACATATTTAATAGCTATCTCTCGTCACACTTGAAAAATGAGAGTAGTTTTTATTCAGACCCCCCCCCCCTCTCCCCTTTTTCGAGCCCATTACTGCATCCGTCCTTTTTGGACATTGCCCCCCCCCCCCCCCCATGCTTAAGTGTAATGAAATTTCTGCTTAAGCCCTCACCAAAATCGTGTTATAAATCATTATGACGTACACTAATGAAATCAATTAAGGTCAGACGATCGCATTCCGGTGTTACCTAACTTATTTCGAGGCCCCACCCTTACAAGAACGGCATTTTGTTGATCATAGGAGGACATATTCAATTTTAAAGGACTCTTGGCATAGGGAAAAAAGAGGGTCAAGAAGCAGTCCGTCCTGAGCAGCACGTCTTTGTCTATAGTCAGAAGCGTCAATTTCTCGACCAACTTCAGCGTCTTTCGTTACCGTGAGCGGCTAATCCATTGTCCCAACCTGGTGGGGGGCAACTGTCTGTAGCACCGCTGAAGCTACGGGATATAAGACATGTATTTGTTTCAAAATGGGGGGGGGGGGGGGGGGTGTATTATTAAGACTTAAGTTTTTAAAGTCAACATCTTTATTTTGATTCGTATAGTGCAATGCAAATATAGTTCGATTATTTGTGCCAGTTTTATCCTACAATTATGAATCTTAAGTCATAAAATGGCTGCAAAATAATTGAAATTCAATCTTTTATGATGGAGCATTAAGAACACTTCCCCCCCCCCCATTTCTTGGTTTGGCATCCATTAAAATGTGTTAGGTGATCAGTTAGGTTCGTTGGGTAAAAGAAAGCTTAGAACGCTTGGTGACATACGCATTATGGGCCCGTCCTACCTTGTGTTCAGCTCGTTCATCGGTTTGATTCAGCCCCCACGAAATTATTATGACAAAAATTACCTCACAGGCACAGGCACAGAATCACGAACGAAAAGCAATGACTCTCGTCTTATCTAACAAGCGCAAACACAAGGAAACACTATGACGATAGATACACAAATGTCGATGACTTCTTAGGACTTATACAAGGCAAAAAAAAAAACATGTTTGGATTTCAGAGATTTTTAAGAGACAGTTGACTTTATTAGAGATTAGTAGAGAGCTGTTTACTTTTAGATACTTATTAAATGTGCACGCTTTCTGCAGACTTCCCCTACGTACGATCCAGTTCGCATAATCTCCCAAAATCAGCAAAAACCCCTTTCCCCCCCCCCCCCCGCAGTTACGAACGTAATCAATGGATTTTAAATTAATGGTTCCTTGCTCTTGATAATCGCTAATAGACTGCCAGGCATTCTCCCTGTAACTTTCCGGATACGTATGCGCATGTCCGCATCCTCCGGGAAAAGAGTGGGGGGGGGGCAGGGGATGACCCAAGTGCGCACAAGTCGGACAAACGCATACAAGGGGGCCCATGAGGAGGGGGAGGGGGGAATGCATATTTTGTGCGAACGTCCTCTCATTGAACACCAACTAATACTTTGTTGTTTTTTTTTCAAGTTATTACCCAGGTACAGGGAGTTTCAGAGCGAGATAAAATTATTATTTTCTCCATGGGAGTCGGAGTTGGCTTGATCAGCTTTATGCTACTCCTGTGTGTCATCTGCATGTGCAGAGCGATAATGAGGAAAAGGCCCGTGTCTGAAACAAATCGTTGCTAAAAAAAAAAAAAGGAAAGAGAAAATAAAATAAGCTAAATGCATCCTGCTGGCACTGTCGGTAACTATCCAAGTTTTTTTTTCCCCAAAGCTCAACTCTGTTCTACATAATCAGCTTATTTTCTTTTTATAGCCGGATTCGTATTTTCTATTGTTGTTAATTTAATACTATTTTTTAGAAGTATTTCTATACACATTTATGGAAAAACAACACAGATTTATTGTGTAAAGAATATTTAAATTGCACACGCCAATGATTAAAGTGGATTTAAGAAAACTTTCAAAATGAGGAATCTTAAAGAGAATGCCAAATTTCAAGTTGTATGAAATAAACAATCCTATCTTTTCCATTTTTAAAAAAAATTTTCAAATGCTTTCATTCAACTCCGAAAATTTGTAAAGGAAACAGGAGTTGTTGCCTTGTCATTTCAATGGCTTCGTTTTCTAGGGGTAATTTAAATATTGAAGAAACCAGTGAGTTATAAGACAAGTGTCTCCTTTATTAAATAAACAGCGTCTTGTTTCATCCTGTTCTCACTCTACAACTCCATGACTAACACTCCATTACTAGCACTCCATTACTAGCACTCCATTATTAACACTTAATTACTAACCCTCCATTACTATCAATCCGTTACTACCACTCCATTACTGGCACTCCATTACTAACACTCGATTACTAGCACTACATTACTGGCACTCCATTACTAACACACAATTTCTTACACTCCATTACTAACACTCCATTACCAACACTCCATTTCTAACATTCTATTACTATCTTTCCATCACTAACACTCCATTATTAACACTCCATTACTAACACTCCATTACCAACACTCCATTTCTAACACTCTATTACTAACACTCCATCACTAACACTCCATTTTTTCACACTCCATTACTCACTACTCCGTTCCGCCCATCTAAGCAATAACAAAATTATTATTGTCATTTCCCGTATCCAAATACGTCACAAAATACAAATCATGTATCAACGGCTACACAAAATGCTCTTAGCATGAAACACACCACAACAAACTCGAACAATTCTTTAACACGTAAACGATAAGCGCTGATTCATTTATCCATCGCTTTTCTTAATTATTTGTCCAATAAACATATACGTTCTTTTTTTAAAGTTTTCTAGTTCAACGTTATAAATTCAAGTATGCAGGGAATTCTTGCGTCTGTGTATATATAACCTTTGAAGTTATTGTATCACATCTTTTCTCGTCTTCAAAATATAAGCCACATACCAAAAAAACCAAAGAGGCGACTCACATCAGTCTCCTCTAATGAATAAAAGTGTTCACTGAATGAGTTTGTATTCATCTATTCAGTGCACTAATTTAATTTAAATAAAAGAAGGAGAAAATTTTTTTTTTACGAACATTATTTATAAACTACACAATTTAGGTTTACTTCACAGACTTTAAAGTTATTTTATTTTTTTTTACTTATATGAATGTATATTTTAGCTGGTTTTTTCATTCCAGGTACATATTGCAAACATCCTGAAACTATCAAAAAGAGGCCTACTAATACCAGTATTGATGACATGTCTACATCTAATAAATATTAAGCCATCAGAGCTTGGACAAAATTATTTAGTTTAAATTATTATCTATATTTATTATATTCCAATTGTTACGATTTGAATAACAAAACAATGTTAGCAATATTAATTTCTTTTATTCATCGTATTCATTAAAAAAAACAAACGTTTAAGTGACATTCAAATAAAAGCAAGTAACCTCCAGTTCTGTATCAATTTTAATGTTTTCATGAGTACCTTATTGATTGTATGCTTTTTTTAAATAATGCAATTAATTCAAGATAACTTTCATCTGATATATGTTTGTATATTTTGTGCACTTAACGAATTTTTTTTAAACAATTTTTCGAGAGAAAAAAATGTAGTTAAGGGAGTGAAATGAAGAAGGGTTCGCCTATTTTATATACCAGAGAAATACTTCTCAAAACTTAATGAATGTAAAAATTTAAACATCATTACATTAATAAAGAATTCTGATGAGACTTCGCAATAGTAAGTAGAGAGAATTGCCAACTGCATGACAGTTATTTCTAGGTAACATCGTGTCATAAATTCTAGTTTAATAAAAAATACTTTAAAATATACTAAAATATAAGCACTCTTTATGAGCCTCGCCTGCTGGTCACGGTATATATGACCAGTAATGATCTAGCCCATTCATGAAAAGGAAAGGTTTCTGAAATTTTGGGAAGAAGGCATTACCAAACAGCGTGAATAATCGGACGTCGGTTGACAAAATTTGTTGATAAGGCTGATGCATATTTTAGGATACAATCCTAGAACACATGACTGGAGATACAGTTAGCGTTTCACCGGAAAAAAATTCTGGTGGTCCGCCAAGGGTGGTGATATCAGAGGTCTCCGGGGTCATCTCTATATTAAAATAACACTTGCGAATAAATGTCCACGTACACATTTTTGTCGAAAGCCCCTTGGTCACTAGAGTCCATCATTTTTGCAATATTTTCATCAATACAAAACTGAAGACGTCTTCGTTCGTTCTTGGCATTCCTATTGTGCCTGGAAAGTTTTCAAGCAAGTAGGACTCTCGTGCCTTGGGATCTAATTTGGATTGGAAACGACACTGATTTTCATTATTGTGCACTTTCTTTGAGCATGAGGGGTGCGCATACTCCTTTGAAGATTGTGCGCTCCTTCGCCAGCTGGAACGAGCAGTAGCATTCCCCACGAATTTTAGTTAATGTCCATTGATTTGACTAAAGCTTTCAAACAGTTTTTTTTAAAGCAATTTATCTGCCCCTTCCCCTCCAACTGAGCGCCTCCCACTCCAGAGTACACCAAACTAAGTTTTTTGGAAAGTCTGCTGTTATGTATTCTCGCAGCATGCCCTGCTCATCTGAATTAATCTTCTTGTAGGACAGGTGATGATGCTAATAAAGTCGGCGTGTTTGTTGCAAGACTTCTGTGTCGGGGACTTTGCCCTGCTACCATTTACCATGACATTGAGTGGACAGCGTAGGTGGATACGGTTTAGTAGACTGACATCATGGGCGCCCGCAGGTAGGGCAAGGGGGGCACTTGCCCCCCCTGGATTGATTGGATAATTTTTTTTTAGACAAAATTAGACAAAAATTTATTAAAGTACAGAGAAAATAAAGAGAAAGTAACTAAGCTGATGTTCTGTCCGTTCGTTTACCATACAAATACGCTACAGTAAATTAAAACTATATTAAAACATTCCTAAAAAATTGTTTGCCTCCCCCCCTGGAAAGTTAATCAATTTTTTTGCCCCCCCTCCCCTAGAAAGTTTTCTGCGGGCGCCCATGACTGACACGTTCTGCTTTACACAGGCCACATCTCGCTAGCATAATAATTAATATCAAAAAAATGTTCGTACGACCGCCCTGTAGAGCTTAGTGACCAGTCTGAGAACCCTACGCTCATAAAGACTCTTGCAGAGCCTTCCAAATGAAGCATTTGATTAGGAATTTCGGTTGTTTTTCTCAATCATCTGTTTTTTTTTGTTTTTTTTTTTGTTTTTTTTTTGCAAGGAGAGGGTTCTTTCTAAAGATTTTAATGTTTCCACTACTTGAAAATTCTGTAACACAACAAAATCCCACAAGGTTGCTAGATCATTAATTTAACTTAAATCCAATTTTAGGAATTTCGGTTGTTTTTCTCAATCATCTGTTTTTTTTTGTTTTTTTTTTTGTTTTTTTTTTGCAAGGAGGGGGTTCTTTCTAAAGATGTCAATGTTTCCACTACTTGAAAATTCTGTAACACAACAAAATCCCACAAGGTTGCTAGATCATTAATTTAACTCAAATCGAATTTAAACGGTACACGTAGAATCCTAGCGCAATCTTGAATTCACTGTGCAAGCGCAATAACAAACTTTCTTTGAACGGCTCTAGCTATTCCAGAAAATAGTTAACAAAACATATGGATCTCGGATCAGGAAACTGGATAAGTTTTACCATTAGCTCCTTGGAAATTTGAAAAGTTTAAACTTTTCTTCATTTTTAACAAACAACATTTAGTTGATTGTGTTTCTATCGCCTGTGAAGTGTACATGGTTTTACTAACCCCGTTAAAAAATAACGTAGTTAAAAACTTGTAAACATCTTGTCAATAAATAGTTTCGCATTACTTGTAAGTTTAATTTTATTAATTTTAATAAGCTTGGTGGTTTTTTAAAATGTAGCTTAAAATAAGCGTTTCAAAATGAAAGTAATACAGAAAACATGTCATTTATTTAGTCGACATGTAAAGGGAGTCACAAATGTATATAATCAATAAATATCTTCGGCATCAATCATAATTAGTTGGATCAGTCTTAACAAGGGGCCTCGGTGATAACCAGTCAGTGGCATTAGTCATTACCAGCGGCATCAGTCATCACCAATGACATTGGTGATAACCAGTGGCATCGCTGATAACCAGTGCATCAGTAATAACCAGTGGCATCAGTCATAAGCAGTGATATTGGTCATAAACAGTGTCATCATTAATAACCAGTGGCGTCATTAATAACCAGTGGCGTCATTAATAACCAGTGGCGTCATTAATTAACAGTGGCATCATTAATAACCAGTGGCGTCATTAATAACCAGTGGCGTCATTAATAACCAGTGGCGTCATTAATAACCAGTGGCGTCATTAATAACCAGTGGCATCAGTGCTTTTTTGTGACGTACGCACCGGTACGGCGTGCCGGCACCTTTTTCAATGTGGGGAAAAAATTATTACATTTCTTGTATTTTAACGTTTATTTTTTATTTATTATATTATTAATTTGTTAAAATTGAATTATTTTAAAATTGCATCTTTGCAGTTGTGATTTAACTTGCATCGAGGTGCGAACTGGTAGTTAAAAATTAGGCAATCCATCACTGAGTACCCAGCACCTATTTTTTTACAAAAAAAGCACTGAGTGACATCATTAATAACCAGTGGCATCGCTATGAAGTTGGGTACTGCGGGGAACACCTAATGACACCCTCATTTGGGATAGGTGTGTGGGGGCGCTGACACCTATGTGGGAAAAAACCCACAATTTGACATATTTTGATCAGCAAGTTTTGATTAGCCAAGCAGATAAGCCAATAAAAAAAGATGCCACTTGTACCAAAGCAAAGGTTTCACCAGAATCGGGTGCCACTAGAGCAGGGTAAGACACGAGTCGTAGTTGCCATCTGAATGGTGTGCCACTATAATCAGTTTAACACACAAGTAGAATTGTCACAAGAATAGAATGCCACTACAGCAAGGAAACACCCACGTGGATTAGTCAACAGAACAAGTTGCCACAATAACAGGGTAGCACACATATCAGAGTTGCCACCCGAATAGTGGGCCACTATAGCAGGGTAACACACGTATCAGAGTTGCCACCCGAATAGTGGGCCACTAATAGCAGGGTAACACACGTATCAGAGTTGCCACCCGAATAGTGGGCCACTATAGCAGGGTAACACACGTATCAGAGCTGCCACCCGAATATGTTGTCACTATAGCAAGGTAACACAGGTGTCAGGATTGCCACCCGAATAGGGTGCCACTATAGCTAGGCAATGGCGTAGCGAGGGTGTTTGGCGCCCGGGGACAAGATTCGCACCCGGGGACAAGATCCATTTTTAGCGCCCCTTTTTCTTTTTTTCAACTCTCAAACCCATTATTTTCATCAATAAAATAATATCAAAGCAAATTTTGGCGCCTCTAACTAGCTGGCGCCTGGGGACATCTGTGCCCCCCTGCTCCCATCACGCTACGCCTCTGTAGCTAGATAACACAGGTGTCAGGGTTCCCACCCGAATAGGGTGCCACTATAGCTAGGTAACACAGGTGTCAGGGTTGCCACATTAATGCAGGGGCAGTAGGAAGGTTGATGCGAAAGTGTCGGCAACTGTAAGCCAGCTGGAGACATTTTTTTTATTTGAATGGGGCTGGGGAAAAAGCTTGTCCTGCCCCCGGGGCGGCACAAAGCTCAGCTACTACGCCAGTCACTTCATGGTTCAATGTGCAGCTATATGAACAGGATGAGTCGGAAGATCAAGGCCCTCCTACTACTGACAAAATGTGTTGTAATGATAAACTGTAAGTCAGCATACGTTATGTCTATAGCTTTTTCAAAAATGTTTTTGCTATTGCATTGTACTTTAACTTGATTTTAAATTTATGCCCTATTTTTTCCTTCTTTTTTGACATAATAAATAAATAAAAGGATTTTTTGAAAGATGCTTAAATTAAGAAGATGTTGTTTGATCTATATTTCTTTTATATCATTATCCACACATGGACCGTGTAAACACACACACACACACCTACACACTAACCTACACACAAACCTACAAACACACTTACACACACAACTACACACACACAGCATGCTCGACTGGTTGGTTTGGGCCTTGGTGCCAATACAAATGCCACTGTGAGGGACAGCGTTGCAGTGGGACGGGAGAGTGTCAAAGTGATCGTTGCGAGAGAGAGGATGGTTCGAACACTTGTGTCAGTATCGTAAGTGCCTCATTGGTTTAACAACGTCCTGTTAATAAGATCTTTTTTGCGTTGTTACATTAGTGCCAGCTTCGTTTGGCTCTATAAATAATTATATCATCATCATTGGCACTTCAGCGGATGGATCGATCCTTAAAAAATTATAACATTGGTTAAAGATTTTGTTTTAATATGAAGAGAACCTTTTGAGAATTTTTAGCCCCGCTAGCCTCATTGTAAATATCTTTGTTGTCTTTTTCGGAAAATCAACATTTAATATACAAATAATTTCTATGGCATTCCTAACGCCCACCCAATTAATTCTCGCAAATTTATAGTGTACAGGATTATCATGGAGTTGTCGTGGAGCTCCCGACAATTGCAGATGGCTGGGACCATTGGCTCACCAAACTAAAACCATTTTTATTACCAAGATATAACTGAATCTATTCTTTTGCTTTGAGAATTAATAGAGCGTCAACCGTTAGTCTGTCTCTTAGCAATGGGAAGTAGATAAGAAAATGTACTTAGCTTTTTATGGACTTTTAGTGTCCTACAGGCATTTTCTTTTATGGACATGTGGTTTCCTTTTGGCATGTTCCTGTATGAACTTTTGATCTCCTTTGGCATATTTCTTTATGGAATTTTGATCTCCTTTGGCATATTTCTTTATGGAATTTTGATCTCCTTTGGCATATTTCTTTATGGAATTTTGATCTCCTTTGGCATATTTCTTTATGGAATTTTGATCTCCTTTGGCATATTTCTTTATGGAATTTTGATCTCCTTTGGCATATTTCTTTATGGAATTTTGGTCTCCTTTGGCATATTTCTTTATGGAATTTTGATCTCCTTTGGCATATTTCTTTATGGAATTTTGGTCTCCTTTGGCATATTTCTTTATGGAATTTTGGTCTCCTTTGGCATATTTCTTTATGGAATTTTGGTCTCCTTTGGCATTTTTCTTTATGGAATTTTGGTCTCCTTTGGCATATTTCTTTATGGAATTTTGGTCTCCTTTGGCATATTTCTTTTTGGAATTTTGACTTCCTTTGGCATATTTCTTTATGAAATTTTGATCTCCTTTGGCATATTTCTTTATGGAATTTTGATCTCCTTTGGCATATTTCTTTATGGAATTTGATCTCCTTTGGCATATTTCTTTATGGAATTTTGGTCTCCTTTGGCATATTTCTTTATGGAATTTTGATCTCCTTTGGCATATTTCTTTATGGAATTTTGATCTCCTTTGGCATATTTCTTTATGAAATTTTGATCTCCTTTGGCATATTTCTTTATGGAATTTTGATCTCCTTTGGCATATTTCTTTATGGAATTTTGATCTCCTTAGGCATATTTCTTTATGGAATTTTGATCTCCTTTGGCATATTTCTTTATGGAATTTTGATCTCCTTTGGCATATTTCTTTATGGAATTTTGATCTCCTTTGGCATATTTCTTTATGGAATTTTGATCTCCTTAGGCATATTTCTTTATGGAATTTTGATCTCCTTTGGCATATTTCTTTATGGAATTTTGATCTCCTTTGGCATATTTCTTTATGGAATTTTGATCTCCTTTGGCATATTTCTTTATGGAATTTTGATCTCCTTTGGCATATTTCTTTATGGAATTTTGATCTCCTTTGGCATATTTCTTTATGGAATTTTGATCTCCTTTGGCATATTTCTTTATGGAATTTTGATCTCCTTTGGCATATTTCTTTATGGAATTTTGATCTCCTTTGGCATATTTCTTTATGGAATTTTGATCTCCTTTGGCATATTTCTTTATGGAATTTTGGTCTCCTTTGGCATATTTCTTTATGGAATTTTGGTCTCCTTTGGCATATTTCTTTATGGAATTTTGGTCTCCTTTGGCATATTTCTTTATGGAATTTTGGTCTCCTTTGGCATATTTCTTTATGGAATTTTGGTCTCCTTTGGCATATTTCTTTATGGAATTTTGGTCTCCTTTGGCATATTTCTTTATGGAATTTTGGTCTCCTTTGGCATATTTCTTTATGGAATTTTGGTCTCCTTTGGCATATTTCTTTATGGAATTTTGGTCTCCTTTGGCATATTTCTTTATGGAATTTTGGTCTCCTTTGGCATATTTCTTTATGGAATTTTGGTCTCCTTTGGCATATTTCTTTATGGAATTTTGGTCTCCTTTGGCATATTTCTTTATGGAATTTTGGTCTCCTTTGGCATATTTCTTTATGGAATTTTGGTCTCCTTTGGCATATTTCTTTATGGAATTTTGGTCTCCTTTGGCATATTTCTTTATGGAATTTTGGTCTCCTTTGGCATATTTCTTTATGGAATTTTGGTCTCCTTTGGCATATTTCTTTATGGAATTTTGGTCTCCTTTGGCATATTTCTTTATGGAATTTTGGTCTCCTTTGGCATATTTCTTTCATGGACTTTTGGTCTCCTTTGGCATATTTCTTTATGGAATTTTGACTTCCTTTGGCATATTTCTTTATGAAATTTTGATCTCCTTTGGCATATTTCTTTATGGAATTTTGATCTCCTTTGGCATATTTCTTTATGGAATTTGATCTCCATTGGCATATTTCTTTATGAAATTTTGGTCTCCTTTGGCATATTTCTTTATGGAATTTTGGTCTCCTTTGGCATATTTCTTTATGAAATTTTGATCTCCTTAGGCATATTTCTTTATGGAATTTTGATCTCCTTTGGCATATTTCTTTATGGAATTTTGATCTCCTTTGGCATATTTCTTTATGGAATTTTGATCTCCTTTGGCATATTTCTTTATGAAATTTTGGTCTCCTTTGGCATATTTCTTTATGGAATTTTGATCTCCTTAGGCATATTTCTTTATGGATTTTTGATCTCCTTTGGCATATTTCTTTATGGAATTTTGATCTCCTTTGGCATATTTCTTTATAGAATTTTGGTCTCCTTTGGCATATTTATTTATGGAATTTTGGTCTCCTTTGGCAT
>CAXITT010000163.1:92146-112506 GCA_964033795.1 Lymnaea stagnalis | reverse complement strand
GGCATATTTCTTTATGGATTTTTGATCTCCTTTGGCATATTTCTTTATGGAATTTTGATCTCCTTTGGCATATTTCTTTATAGAATTTTGGTCTCCTTTGGCATATTTATTTATGGAATTTTGGTCTCCTTTGGCATATTTCTTTCATGGACTTTTCGTCTCCTTTGGCATATTTCTTTATGGAATTTTGGTCTCCTTTGGCATATTTCTTTATGGAATTTTGGTCCTCCTTTGGCATATTTCTTTCATGGACTTTTGGTCTCCTTTGGCATATTTCTTTATGAAATTTTGGTCTCCTTTGGCATATTTCTTTATGGAATTTTGATCTCCTTTGGCATATTTCTTTATGGAATTTTGGTCTCCTTTGGCATATTTCTTATATGGACTTTTGGTCTCCTTTGGCATATTTCTTTCATGGACTTTTGGTCTCTTTTGGCATATTTCTTATATGGACTTTTGGTCTCCTTTGGCATAATCTTTTATGGACTTTTGGTCTCCTTTGGCATATTTCTTATATGAACTTTTGGTCTCCTTTGGCATATTTCTTATATGAACTTTTGGTCTCCTTTGGCATATTTCTTTATGGAATTGTTGTCTCCTTTGGCATATTTCTTTATGGAATTTTGGTCTCCTTTGGCATATTTCTTTATGGAATTTTGGTCTCCTTTGGCATATTTCTTTCATGGACTTTTGGTCTCCTTTGGCATATTTCTTATATGGACTTTTGGTCTCCTTTGGCATAATCTTTTATGGACTTTTGGTCTCCTTTGGCATATTTCTTATATGAACTTTTGGTCTCCTTTGGCATATTTCTTATATGGACTTTTGGTCTCCTTTGGCATATCCCTTATGGACTTTTGGTCTCCTTTGGCATATCCCTTATGGACTTTTGGTCTCCTTTGGAATATTCCTTATGGACTTTTGGTCTCCTTTGGCATATCCCTTATGGACTTTTGGTCTCCTTTGGCATATCCCTTATGGACTTTTGGTCTCCTTTGGCATATCCCTTATGGACTTTTGATCTCCTTTGGCATAATCTTTTATGGACTTTTTGGTCTGCTTTGGCATATTCCTTAATGGAATTTGAGTTATAGGAAACTGTTTCGTTCATATAATTAATGCAATAAACAAAATGGTTAAGTGAAAGTAACAAAATACAAAATAAACTATATATTTTTTTTTTTTCATAACATGTGGGGAAAAAAAAAGAGAATCTCCTGTCATTGTCGAAAACTTCGTTGGTCGCTGATCCAAGTCTTGGATCCCTGGACTGGCTAACTGATAACAGTGACTCAACGTGTGGCAGTCCTCCAGCTGCATCGTCTGATGAATTACCATTTATTAAAATAACATTCGAACAGCCTCAGATATTTACTTGGCTACAAATAACAGTCAAGTCTGCAGGTAAGTACAGTTTGCTACAGTTTGCTAAGTGGTGAAGTGATCACTCTTCTCTCTCTCTCTCTCTCTCTCTCTCTCTCTCTCTCTCTCTCTCTCTTTATCTATCTACATCACTTTTGTTACATATACCATCCAATATATCTGGCTTTTTCGGGGTTTGAATTCTGAAAGCAAAGTTCAACAGCCAGTTAGCTAATATCAAAATTAAATGCCCCGTTATATAAATAAAAAAGTGGTGAAAATAAAATAATTAAAACTGTTAAAAAAATGAGTCATTTATAATAACATTTGTCAATATTTCGTACCCCTTTGGGATCTCGTGCCACGATGGGATTCAGTTGCCCTAAGAAATACCGTTCCCAATGACATCCAGTTCCCGTTGGAATTCCGAACCGGATGCAATCCTGACCCCGTTGTGATCTAATCTCCTTAGGGGATTCCATTCCCTGATAAGCTCTTGTTTCAAAGTAGGATCCCGATGGTATTCCAATCCGAATGGGATCTTCTCCACGTTAAGATGCTAATCCCAAACTCGGTAGGGTCCTGTTTTCCGATGTGATCCCTTATATGTTTGGATCCTGTTTTCGGTGGGATCCCTTTTCCCGTTGGGATTCCGTTCCCCGACCTGATCATGTTCTCCGATGGCATCTGGCTCCTCAAAGCGATCCTGCTCCCAGATTTATACCGGTGGGAGCCTGTCCACGATAGGGTTTTGAAGGGTTCGTTTACCAACTTTGGCGAGGATCCATCAATACACGTAGTATTGTATACTGTAATCTAAGCCTTGAACTTCATTTATGTATATAGCTTAGGCTTAAAAGATTATAGAAAAAAAATGATGTTTCCAAAATAATTATCTAGAATCTTTAGCAACTAAGTGATTTTGAAAAACACTCAGAAAAGTATAGAAATGAAAAAAATATATATATAATAAAATTTCAATCAGCTTATAGATCCCACTTTATATCCCCGAGGAACCTTTTAAAAGTTTATTGAACATTCTAGATTAAATTTAATAATCTGCTCGTGTAATACAAAGACTTTCCTAAGTAATTATTTTTTCGAATACGAAATATTAAATTAAAAATTCCATGGCAACAATGACACTTTTTTCCATTTAAGCTAATAGATGGAGCCTGGGGGGTGGGGGTGGGGGGGGTCCCATTCCTTGAAGGTACCGTTTAAGTTACGCCCCAGATATGGGACCCTATAACATCTTTCAGATAAATAATTTAGTTCACCTTTAAAAGTTGTACAATTACAATCGGTTGAAAATGCCATTGGAATATTATTTTTAAAGTATATAACTTTCTGGAAAATTCTAGACCGACCCTTATTGGACCAGATAATATTAATTTTAAATCCACTGATATTTCAATACTGACTATGAAGGCTATTTAAAGCATGCTAGGCACAGATCCATTGGTTCACATTGAACGCATGGTATTTTTAAAACGTATTTGTATATATCTCAAACAACGAAAAATGGAACGGGTCCTTTGGCCCCAACTGAGTGGATATTGTGAGTTCAGTACGCTACGACATTTAAATAGGGACAAGAGGTCTGTCAATTCATGTAGGATTTTCTGTTGGTCATATTATTTATACAGCTCACATTAGGATAAGATATTAATTTATAGCCCCTGGCTACAAACGTAACTTTGTAAAAGTTTTCTGAGCTTGATATATCGTAGATGAGACTAACAAAGCCTGTGACCACCAGGATAATGAAACACTGAACATTTCTTCTATCGCGGATAATTTAAAATAGTGATGTTTAGTCTTTGGTGAAGAACTTCTTACTATATTACTATTTCCATTATCGAGGGAATATTATCGTATTTTACATTAACCATCATCTACACTGCACCTTAATAATTATACAGGTCTCGCGTGGTTGAACGAAAATGACACTTTTTTCAGATTTTTAAAGGTTAATGAATTACTTTATTACCTTAATGAATTTAACTAGTTCAAAACACAACATTCCATTCTTCACATTGTTCTGGCTCATGATTCCCATGACGCACCACACAAAGGCACGGATATTTTGTTATTACCAAGTTTTAATTTTATTTTTTAAAATAATAATTCTACCACCGACGGCTTTAAAACGGACGAGTGCTCAAGTTTTCACGCAACCCGCACAATTTATTCACTGTCATTAATATACATAAGCACTTATTTAAAACATTATGTGTTAAAAACTTTCTTTTTACTATGAAGCAGGTGCGGTTGACAAGATTGATGTACAATTCCAAAAAGAAAATGGAACTCAAAAGATGGACTGCTACGACAGAGATTCTTTCGCACTCACGGCTAGCAGATTTGAGATCCGCTGTAATGTCGCCCAGCCTATAACGATACTCCTTTTATCAGGATTAGGCATTTACGAGATGTGTGCTCTGGACATAAACGGTGGTATGTGTTCCCCTCGCCGTGACGCTGGCGTAATGTGTACGGCACGTTTCTTCTTTCATTTCACACCCCAGAACCGCAGAAAAAATTTTTCCCCAAAAACCTTTCTCTCAATTAAAAAAAATCCCCCCCCCCCCCTTTAGAACATTAGGAATAAAATACATTTTAAATAATTGAAATATTTTAAATATATAATGAAGCTTGCAATCTACAAACATTTGATCATAGTTTTGGGAGGTGGGGGGGGGAGAGGGGGTTCCTTAGAAAATTATACAGAGAGTTGTGGCTAAAATTGTATTGTTGCTTAATCGGGCAAAAACTGAAGTTTATAGGATTATCTCATTAGCTTTTTTGAGCTTTTGGTATCGGCCACTTATCATGTTCATTATGTTGGTGCCTCTTCCTATGAGGTACCCTTTTTCAAAAAAAAGACTTCCGATTCTTTCATTCCAGGTCGCAATGCTGCATTGAGACAGGAAACCACGCAGTACGGAGTGTTCAAAGCAGAATTCCCCACGTCATCCGAACGAGCCGTGGACGGCGACACCTCACCGTATCTCACGGGTGGGAGTTGCGCACGCGGAGCAGACCGCTCCGATTCGCCGCCCACCTGGACGGTTGAGTACCAGAACGACTTTTGCATCACCAGGTTTCTTCTGTACAACAGAAATAAGTATGGTAGGTTCTGCGACTGAAAAACCTTGGCGACGTCAACATACGTAATCACCCTCATTTTTTTAAGAAACCGTCTATTCTTTTCACCGTCAGAACAAAACACAAAAAAACATCGTGAGATCTAATCTTTTTGTTTCTGTGAACAAATTTTAACTATGCGTCTTTTTGAAGCCATTTTCTTATAAATTGTTGTTAAATTTCCAGTTAAAAAAGAGGATTACCGGCGGGTAGTTTAAAATAATTTAAGATACTAGCAATTTATTTGATTTTGTTAATAGGTCAAAATATTTTTTTTTTCCAAAAACAATTTAGATCCTATTTGAACATGCTTAATAATAGTGGTGCAAAGAATAACATCAATTTCTTGGGGTAATTAATATTTGTAATAATTTAAACCTATTTTTAAAGGAAATTCACTGAATATTCTGACCAAATATCATTTGTGGAAAAAAGAAGGAACAGAAATAATTCAATTGCCAATCTTCTAGAAAATCTGAATCGAGAGGTTCTTTAAGCAATTGTTAAACTTGAGATATCCCCCCCACCACTCCCCCCACAGAATGTCCCCCTATGACTACCCATCTCCACTGCGAGAGCTGCTATGAAAGATGTCTCCTCGGTTCTTGTTTCAGAAACGGTTCTTGCAGGGCAGGCTGTCACGGCTACGCCAACCCGCCCTTGTGTACACTGGGTAGGTTTTAGTTGAGTAAGACAGTACTAAGATTGTTTAGCCCGCGCGTTTGAATAAATATGCGATCGATTCACACGAAAAAAATAGGAAGAGAGGAATAGTAAGCGTGAAATCTTCCCAAATGACGTTCAGATGAATAGTGTTTGAAAAAGAGAATACGTTTATTATTTTATGTGGTCTTAGGTTTTTATTTACTTCCTAAGAGTTCTCAACAAACGCTTTTAATAAAGTGTTCTTCTTGTATTTCACTATTTTGAAGGTAATCAATATGTTTTCTCTCGTTGCGAGGTTATTACCAAATTTCCTTTGTAAAAAAAAAAAAAAAAAAAAAAAAAAAAAAAAAAAAAAAAAAATTTTTTTTTTTTTTTTTTTGTTTAATTTACTGATAAATGAAGCAATGATTTTTTTTTTTTTTTTAAGGCAGTCTCTTTCAAAAGAGAAATTAAGTATTTACGTATTGACAAAGGCTTAACATATTTGTTTTCTTTTTTTTTTTTTTTTTGTTATCAACATTTTTTTCTCAATTTTTTTTAAAATGTCTATTCACATGTTCCATGCTAATACCCCTAGAGGTCATCTTAAACCATGTCTCTGGGCTGTTCATAAATTTACATAGGGCGCTTAAAGAGACTCGCACAGAAGCGTTGATTTAAAAAAAGAAATAATAAATAATGAACCCGGTAGTAAGTTTTGAACAGTTGTTCTATGATTCTATGTTAGTTTGCAGAGAGGGCAAATGGGGTCCGGAATGTAATAACAGGTGCAATCACTGTGTGAGTCGAAAATGTAACTCGACCTCAGGGTACTGTCTCCATTCATGCGATGGTTTTAGGAACCCACCGGAATGTACTGAACGTAAGAATTATTATAAGTAGTTAAATTATTATTATTTTGTTTTTTTTGGTTAAAATTATGCTCATCAATGAATATGTTCCCAATGAACAGATCGTAAAATGTTAACACATACAAACTTCTTAAAAAAAACTTATAACGGTTTGTAAGATTTAAGATTTTTGTTTTACACCTTTGTGTGCCGTTAAATGTGTAAGTAAATGTTAGTAGACTCTCGCGTGAAAAAAATGAGTGAGGTGGCGAGGTGTTGTTTGTTTTTCCCCGTGACGTCTTTAAAATTGCAGAGTGCGACCCCTGATACTGGGGAGTCGACTGTTTAAACACCTGCAGGAATTGCATCAACGGGGCTTGCGATCCGCAAATCGGTTTGTGTGAGGAGGGCTGTAACGGATTCAGTAACCCGCCTAACTGTGACAGAGGTTTGGCCATGGGAGTTGTGTCGTTTCTCAGACAAAAGTTGACACGACGCAGGCTAGCTTGTGCAATAATCTTTTACCACCCCCCCCCTCCGGGTGAAGTTATGACTTTGTTTAAAAATTTTTTTTTAAAAATATGACGTAAAACAGCCGAGGCCTTCGATTGGTTAGGGAAGCTGTTTCTTGTTTTGTTTTGTGTTGTGACTTCTTTCCATGCTGGAAAAATACATCTATGCATATAATTCGCGAGAAGTCGGGCAAAGACGAAGACGACCACGCATGCTTATAGATAGATACGCCAGAGCAAGCAAGACGCCAGCAAACCCTCCCCTCCCTTCCGTTGCCTTGCCTGCCCATCGTTGGTCTCAAGACATGCGCACTTTTGTGGAGCTAACGCTTCCCCCCTCCCCTTTTCCTGAACCACACTTGCTTGCCAGCCAAGCTCGCGACGTAGGCTAAGCCGCTGGGTCGGCTATATTTATATAGTTCAAGGGCGGGAAATAAAAAGTGGGCCGTGACGTATCATGAAAGGGAAGGGAGGGGTGTAGGGAAAATTGGCATTCTTAAATGTGCGTAACTTGAAGTCACGTTTTTTGTCAAGTAACTTGAGTACATGAGAAGTTCACGCATTGCTACCGCCAACGTTTGACGGGCTATAACTAGTTATTGTTATTCTTTTATATACTTTTGTTATGGAGAGCTTGTTTACATCATATTTCTCGTGCGTGCCCTCTGATTGACCCCGCATGAGACGCTGTGTTCACAAAGGGGTGTGGCTTAGGCCTTTTGAAGTATCTTGTTTACAATCGGCTTCCAATTACGCATTGGGTATAATGACTCCGGGTACTTTCAGGAATGTACTCCTTAACCCGAGATATGTAAACAACACGTCCTAAGCCCTTCTGGAAGCGTCTTACGCTACATGTATATAAGGATTGACAGATACAGAACACGGATATTTTTCATATAGATTTTCTTAACATTACGAGGCGTGTTTTATTCTTTGTGTATTTGTGTGCTCCTACTTATATGTGTTTATTTCACATTATTTATTGGCATCATTATTTCTAATTGTATTAACTGTGTACCGGTACGAGATCTACCATACTGTAAGTTGAAGATTGTAATTTTATTTTATTTCATTTTGTAATTATCTTAAGACATAATAAATCTTAATTAAATTGTAACTAGAAACTGTTTTGGGTCGTATCTTTAATATTGTTGATTCTATGGTATCGTCCTTTGTTAGGCACTGTTTACAACGAGCCAATTAAAATTAAAATAGGAGATTAATTTCTCCCAATACAAGTCAGTGCGTAACAACTTTACTTCTGGTGTGGCAGCTTCCTTGTAGCAAGTGGCCCTCACCTTACTCAACATGTTTGTTATTAATAGTACTGAGTTTTTAAAAAAAAAAATGCTGTCAAGCAATGTGCGTCATGTATGACGATTGGAACCAGGTAAAATGGTTGAATTTTTTTTTTCGGAGGCAACTATTATATTAATTAGCAGAGAGCCACGGCCATGGTGTAGGACTGTCTGGATGATAATCTGTAGAAACCTATTGTTTAAAGGCTGGAAGGTAGGGTGTAGGATTGTCTTTAGGACTATTGTTCAACTGTCGGCTGTTAGGGTTTAGGACTGTATGTAGACCTATTTTTTTAAAGACCAGATGCTAGGATGTAGGACTGATTGTAGGCCTATTCTTTCAAAAACTGGCAGGTTGTGTGTAGCACTGTCTGTAGGACTATTGTTTAAAAGTCGGCAGGAAGGGTGGAGCAATGTCTTTAGGACTATTGTTTAAAAGTCGGCTGGAAGGGTGTAGCACTGTCTGTAGGACTATTGTTTAAAGGTCCACAGGAAGGGTGTAGCACTGTCTGTAGGACTATTGTTTAAAGGTCCACAGGAAGGGTGTAGCACTGTCTGTAGGACTATTGTTTAAAATGTCGCCAGGAAGGGTGTAGCACTGTCCTTAGGACTATTGTTTAAAAGTCGGTAGGAAGGGTGTAGCACTGTCTGTAGGACTATTGTTTAAAGGACCGCAGGTCTGTTTGTTTTGATTGCCTCCAACAGGACGGAGTGGTCGCCAGGCTTGCAAACTCAATCAAATAAAAATTACGGACACACGAGCTAAATTTCCAAATATTTTACGGATAAGCAAACAATGTTACGTATATTTTTTATACAAATTAACTTGATAAAACTCTGGAACTAATTAAACAAACTATATGTGAAGAGATTTTCGTCTAAATGTTCAACAGGATTGTTTCTTTTCTTTTTAAAGCATCTCATTTAGAACAATTATCGGGAATTTAATTTCGTGAAAATATTGACATCCTATTTTCTTCATCTTCGACTTTAAAAATAGGACAATTTTTTTTGGGGGGGGGGAGGGGGGGGGGATCCGATGTTAGGGGGTGGCAATTATCGGGAATTTAATTTCGTGAAAATATTGACATCCTATTTTCTTCATCTTCGACTTTAAAAATAGGACAATTTTTTTTGGGGGGGGGGAGGGGGGGGGGATCCGATGTTAGGGAGTGGGGCTGAAAATTTAAAAAAAAGCGTGTTGTCATCGACAACGAGTCTATGTGCAAAGTTTCAGCTCGATAGGTTAATGGGAAGTGGATCGAAAAGACGTTCGAACCTTTTGCCACATACATAGACAGAAAAAAAATTAATAACAAGCGAAAAAAATCTAAGTTAGTAGAAAGTGTTTAAGAAAGAATTGTAATACCCGTACGAATATATCTCAATATTATCTCATTGTGGTTATACCAAATATTTTGGTATAAAATCTCATTTTGTATGTGCCTTCAGATCTTCTTAAGGAGAAAGTACAAACGAGTTATGTTTTTGGGTCAAATTTTTACGAACTGCCCTTTAATTTAAGGAATGGTTGGCAACCATAAAATATCACAAAAATACACATAAGAATCCTGAATAACAAACGAAAAAAACCTTTGTCTCTGTCCCAATAAGCGTGCCCAAGAGGAAAATGGGGTCCCAATTGTTCTTTCAACTGCAAGCACTGTGTGAACAGGACGTGCGCGGGAACAATGTACCGTGACTGTGCGCATGGCTGCTACGGTTACAAAAACCCGCCGAAATGTGATATAGGTGAGGAAAAAAAGAAATGTGTAAATGTATATTAAAACGAAGCTTAATCATCGCAATTATCAGATAAAAATAGCATGAAGTTGTTTTCTCTGCGAACACGTCTTTGTAGAGAAATGGAAATGGGCGAAATAAAGTATGGTAAAACATGAAAAAAAAATTTGACAAAACCACGAACGTGTCGGTCAGAAGAGAGCAAAAGTATATTTGCTCTACCATTTTCCTTTTTGCCTGTATTAAATCTCTCCCCTACTTACGTTCTGTCACGTTACGCTTGTTGTCCTCTCACCTACTTATGTTCTATCATATTCCTCTTGCTGTCCTCTCACCTACTTATGTTCTGCCACATTCCTCTTGCTGTCCTCTCAGATATTACATTTCAGCTAAGTGTTATTTTTTTTTTTTAAATAATTCTACTTTTACTTTTCTTTCTTCTCTGAAGGAAGGCCTCTTGCCGACACGTTTTTTGTTTTTTTGCGTTTTTTTTTCTCTTCAGGTTTCCTCCATACTTTGCTTCACTCACTTCTATTGTACTAACCTGATTGCCGTCTCTCCCCCCCCCCTTATTTACTAATGTAGAGAACTTCTCAAGCGAGTAAAAGATATGGGACATAATACGTATCTTAGGCTTAATTTAAGGTGTCAACGAAGCGTATCACTACAACTGCCTTAAAAAGAATACAACTACGTCTGACTTATTTCTTCCACCCAGAATGTGAGAGCGCCACCTGGGGCGCTCACTGTGCAGAGAACTGCGGTACGAAATGCAGCAGACATTTATGCAACTCATCCACCGGAAGCTGTACCTACGGATGTGCACCTGGTTACGGATCACGTGACTGCACAATAGGTACACGTCATACTACGTCTATAGCTATGTCTAAATAAGTTGTGTATTGAAGATGTTTTAAAAAAAAAATATTTTTAAATTCGTTTTTATAGGTAAATTTTATAAAGAAATCAGATCACGCAGAATAAAACATTACAAATTCACTTTGAAATAGAAACTTATTTGTAACCGTTCACCTAGTTGTTAGTGATACAGGGGTTATATAGTTTGCAAAGTTTATCAAACTGCCACATCAAGACATAATCAACGGAATCCAAAAAATAAAAGTATCGAGTCACTTGATGTATCATTCACTGGCACTTTATTTCAATTAAAACTGAATGTACATCATACATTTATCAACTTCACACAAAGTACATGATATATTCACTTCTGCGCTGATTAATTATCTTTACTGTCGTCCTCATCGTATAACTCAATTTTGATCATACCAACACGACCTATCCGACATGGCTGCATCAGCTCGTCCATTATATCTTATACATTTGTGTGTCTCAATTGATTCCATCCAACATCAAACTAGCGCACACAAAAGTTATGACGCTACACCATTTAAACCGCATCGGATGCCAGTGTCCTAATTGATGATTTCTATACCTTTATTTCTTTCATTCTTAAATAATTAAAATTTTTTGGTAGCAGTATAACTGAGCATTTGCTGCCTGAGATCCTTAATTTTTTTACTTTGGCATAAATGTGTTAAGACTTTGGTAAAAATGTGTACACACATAACATGATTGCTTAACTATAGTACACAACTAAGTCTTTTAATTTCTTTTTCATAATAATTTATTGCTTTTTAGCTGTTCTTCTTTTTTTCCATATTTTTAAAGAAAGTTACATGAATTGAGCAAGTAAACCGTCCGCGTTATCAAAATGATTATTTTCAAGGGACTGCTCTTTACCAAAAGAGTTAATCAAATATATGTTCATGGTATGCCCAGAGGTAATCGTTAACAAATCATAAAGACATTTTAATACAATTCAGAGAACGTTATTTGACTCCCACTAAAACCCTGACTTGTAATATAGAAATAATTCAATCACTACACACTATTTGCAAATGAAATTGATCTTTGCGAAATATTTCTTCGTTTAGCATAACCTTTGTCATTTCATAACCAATATTTTTTTTTCTATTTTTAGCTATCGAGAGATTCGATGTAGAATCCGGGAGGGATCTTTTTCATTTAATCGCACTTATCTTTCTCGTTGCATTGGTTCTTGCTTATTTGGTCTTTTTGGGGTAATTTGTTCTTACTTATTCGGTTTTTTGAGGTCATCTGAGATTTGTAATTTATGTGCTAAAAATTGTGTACATGCTTCAACTGCAAAGCGAAATATTATTTAAGTGAGTCGTAGCGTAGTATATTTAAATCTGTGTCCACATGCCGACGTCATTAAGTTTGAACTAGATCCTAAGTTTTAAAGCAGTTGGTCCGAAACCTTCTTTTTAATACAGCTCCTCTTGTTGTGGTGACACCCAAACATAAAATTATTTTCGTTGTTACTTCATAAAAATGTGTTGTTTTTTTTCCCCCGCTGGCCTTAGGCGACCCACTGCTTTAAAGAATTAAGGCTAACATTTTCTTTATTTTAATTTTTAAGCACTATATTATTTAATATTTGTTTTATTCCTTACCTCTTTACCTGGTATATGAAACAGTAAAAAAGGGGATGAAGAGAAGGAATATCTTGCCTTAGGTGAATAAAAAATGGTTTTCGATTTGTTGTAAGCAAAATGACATTTACATTTTGAATTTTCATAAGAACAGCTTTTCACCTCTTTTTCCCTCTCACCTCTCTTTCTCTCTCTCTCTCTCTCTCTCTCTATCGCTCCTTCCTCTCTTTTTCCACTCTCTTAGTTGAGTTGGATTCCGTCCCCTTTCTGATGCTCTCATTGTCTCTCCCCCCTCTCTATTTCTCTCATTTTCACACCCACTCTCCCATTCTCTTTCTATTAATATTTATATATATGTATAATTCACATTGTTGACATTTAAAAGAAAAGTTGACTATCAAAAAAATTAACGCCTTAATTCTTTCAACAGTTATTTTGTTATTTTACCGTAACACGCCATTCAAACAAATCAATAATCGATATAATGTTCAATATTTCCTCCATGGTTTTCAAACAATTTGTATGCTTCAAGAAGCATTGCAACGTGTTACTCCTTTCCTTGACTATTGCAGCCTCTAGATCAGGGGTCTCCAAACTAGGGCCCACAAGCCGCACCCTCTGATTGCGGCCTGTGGAGATCTTTTTGAAATTACGTAACTTCAAGTGTATCCCGCCAAGATCAGCCGCCGCTCACGCGGAAGTTATGTTTTTACCGCATTTAAATAGAGTCGCGCAGTAGTGCGTTATGTTTTTTTGAAACCGATCACTACTTTGCAAAACAAAACGTTATTCACTGTTTTTGTTTTGTTTTCTATTTGCGTTCACAGTCAATGAGATGATATAACGCCATCTAGTGGCGACGTTTTAAAATGTTTCGCTGCTTGTTCAAGACATGATTTGTTTTTTATCACAGTTTGCCAGTTGCGGTTGACTGCTGCGATGTGGATGTGTTGTTGTCAGTTAGCGTCTGATTCCGAAATATTTTGCACTCAAATGATAATTGCCTTCACGTAATTACTTATCACTGCGTTTAAAGTATTGGGAAGGTCGTTAGTTTAGTAATAATTTTTTTCGAATATTCTAAAGAAGAAAAATTAAAAGCACCAATCTCCCTAACATAAAAGGATATATTTGCACACTATATTCAGGTAAGTTAAATTTAAGGAATCGTACGAATTTGTAAAAATTGTTTCGGGTCAATTGCAGCTATAATTGCGACGAAATTAGTTCGCATAATCAGGTTTTAGAGCGATATTTTGTGCAAGATATCTTCAGTTTCATTATATATTCATGTTGAATTCATTTTATCTTAGTGCCCAGCGATGGCCGAGAAGAGGAAAAGAAAAATGGACGATGAGTGTCGGCAATTTCAAGAAGAATGTAGTATGAAATGCTTCTTCATTTAATCCTGTGAGAAAGCATTGTGCATGATTTGCAACGAAACCGTGGCTGGGATGAGAGAATGCAACATGCAGCGTCATCATCAAAGCAAACATCAGGAGAAAGATGCCCTTCTGGTGGGGTAATGTCCGTGCCGAAAAATTGTCTAAATTACAAAATAAACCCACATCTCTGAGGACATTGTTCAGTAAATCCTCCAAAGAAAATAAATCCTTAACTAAGGCCATTTTTAAATTTACATACGTCCCGTCTAAAATTGGCAAACCGTTTACAGATGGTGAAGTGGCGAAGGAATTTTTTTTTTGGTGGTGGATGAGGAACTTTGCCAAGAGAAGTCAAAACAATTTGGAAATGTAGCTTTGGGTGCAAATACAATTGACATCCGTGCTGCGCCCAAGGGTGTAAAAAATATGAAAACATTTTGACTCAAAAAGCAATCATTTCAAGTAAGTTTTTCCCAATTTTAAATTGCAATGAATAAATCGCTGCATGGACAGCTGTTCCACCTCTCAACTGCTTGTGTTCATTAGAGTTGGGGATGAAGACGTGAACTTAAAATAAGAGCAAGCTTACCTAAATAGCACGTACGGCACTGTTACCGGAGAGGATGTATTCAATGGGTTGAAAAAAAACTTTGGTCGATTATAACTTGGACTGGACTAAACTCAATTAAGTGACTGTTGATGGAGGAAAGAACGTGAGTGGCATAAAAAAGAGCTCGGTAGGACAAGTGAAGCAGATGTGTGATGAGCAAAACATTCTAAAACAATGTCCCTGCAAAGTATTATTCACCAGCATGCTTTGTGTCCTAACTATGTTGATATTAGCAGTTGACTAAGTCATGTTGTAAATATGTTTAGTTTAATAAGGTCACATGGGCTCAACCATAGACAGTTCAGAGGCCTGTTGAAAGATACAGACACATAATCGCAAGAATGATCATATTACACAGCAGTAAGATGGCTAAGTTGTGAGAAAGTTATGAGCAGAGGGTTTAAGTTAAGAAAGGAAACAGGTGACTTCATGGAAAGTAAAGACAAACAGCAGCCATTACTCTCTAATGAAAAGTTGATATGGTAATTGACCTTAGCTGCAGACATAACTCGTCATTTAAATTATATGCACCTAAAACTACAAGGACAGAGAAATATACTTTTTAATATATATTTATTTATGTATTTATTTATTTAGGCATTTTTATATAGCGCTTACCTTACAGCTCTAAGCGCTTTAAAATTATTAAAAACATACGCCTGAAGGTCTTTAGATCCAAACTCATCTTGTTTTTGGACTAAGTACTGGTCAACAACCTGACGCACTTTCAACATGGCAAGATCTTTATGGCTGAAGCAACTGCGGAGTTCGCTCACGTCATTTGTATGCGAGATCAGACCCTCAGCTGCAATTTAAGCAGATATTTTTTGACTTGGAATTAAAGGCAAAAGAAATGAGACTGTTTCAAAACCCATTTGAAGCAAATGCGGCCAGTTGCCTAATTAACTGCAGCTGGGGGTCTTTTAGTTGCAAGCAAATGACCTCCTTAGGGACGATTTCAAAAAAGGACTGGTTGGTTTTTACCAGTTTTCGCCTAAGGAAGACTTTCCTAATATCAAACTTTTTGCATCAGGGTACCTTTCAATATTTGGAGCAACATACCTCTGTGGACTGTTTGAGAAACAAACTTGTCCCATGATAATCTCAGGTCACTGTTGATGTTAGGGAGATTAAATCTTAAGTCTGCTATTTTGGCCTCCAGGAAACACGTTCACCATTCCCACTAATGCATGTGTTCATGTGTAGTGTATAAATGTGTTAATAAATAATAACTGAATAATAAATATTAAATAAATAATTTAAAACAACATCAATGTTTTTATTCTTTTTTTTTATTTAGACCTTGAGCGTGTAGTCGGCCCCGGAACTGCTGTTTGATAGTTAATGCGGCCTTTCATTCCAAAAAGTTTGAAGACTCCTGCTCTAGATGATCAACCGTGGTCAGTGTATTCTAATGGTAAATTTTCCCAGCTAAGTTTCCCATATGGCCAGATGACCCGGGTTTCAGTCAAAAACTATTTTGTCCTGACACTGTGGCAGACCGTTGGGTTAGTGCTGCCAGGGTTTGTACGAGGATTTCCGTGCCCACTTCCCATGGCACAAAAAAAAAAAAAACCTTCTGCAGTTTGCGGAAAATGCCGCCCCATCGTTGTACAGAATTAAGTTCCGTCCACTTTGTACCCACTGCCTGTACCCGCCCCTATCCCAAAATTAATTGTTGAAAGTTTATATTCTCCTGATGCAACAAAAACCCATAAATTATTCAACCATTTCCCTATGGTTTGGCCCATCCTTTATATTGAGTAATATAATATATATTTTATAAACCTACATAGCACTACTTATAATTAATATAAAGTATTAAAAAAACATCCTGAGTGGAACATTAATTTTAGAGGTCCTTTTTTTCTTTTTTTTTCTCTTTTAATCATCATGGATAAAGGTCGGTCTGAATTAATGAGTCTAATCGATAATCTCTCTAACGTAGCATTATCACTATTGTGTAGTCTCCCTGAGCTTAAAATAAAAATATGTAAATACAATTTTTAAAAAGTTTTCTGATAGATAAAGTTCTATATGAACATACTTTTCTAAAATAAATAATAATAATTATTACTTAGCGTTGTTCCTACTTGACTAGGCCAACAGTCAGAGAATATTATAGAGAAGTATAAAATTAATATTTTAATGACCCACCCGTTTTTACACCGCAGATTTATTTCACCAACTATTTCAACAACAAAAATATATTACGCACCAAAAGAACTCGAGATACAGTTGTTTTTTAAAAATTAATCTCATTTAGCACAGTGATCGGGAATTTTTACTTTATCTTTCCCTTGAAAAACAGGGAAAAAAAATTATTGGGTGTTGTGGTGGGGCTAAAAAAATT
This sequence comes from Lymnaea stagnalis, assembly GCA_964033795.1. Classification (NCBI taxonomy): domain Eukaryota; kingdom Metazoa; phylum Mollusca; class Gastropoda; family Lymnaeidae; genus Lymnaea; species Lymnaea stagnalis. The sequence continues at coordinate 96,117 of CAXITT010000163.1, read as the reverse complement.
TTTTTTATACAATATGATGTCATTGGTTTCTGCCTGATAAGTTGACTGAAAGTGGGTCAATTAGCCCTCAGAAATTTTTTTCCAGTCGACCACTCAGCTAGCCAGTGAGCCACCCCTCCCTAATCAAGAGTGAACTTAATGTAAAGGATTTATTTTAACAACCGGTAAAAAACAATGTTTTTTCCTATAACACTTTATAAAATGCAATATCCAGCGAGTGTGGGATGGAGGGACCTATTTTTTTTTACAAAACATGCATTCAGGTTAAGAAAATTATAAGCATCCCAAATAGTACTCCCCCCCCCCCTCAATCTCCCCATGTCTCTTAATCGCACATATTTTTTTTTTACGAATATATTAAATTTTCAAATTTAAGTGACTTATTTTTTTTTACAAAACATGCATTCAGGTTAAGAAAATTATAAGCATCCCAAATAGTACCTCCCCCCCCCCTCAATCTCCCCATGTCTCTTAATCGCACATATTTTTTTTTTACGAATATATTAAATTTTCAAATTTAAGAGAAAGAAGAAAAAAAATCATATCAATTCGGGCTAAATCAGTTACTGTTTAGAGACTTCTAAAAAAATAATTTCTCAATGTATATGTGACTGCTCAATAGTTTAACATACTTTTATACTTTAAAAAAAATATTCTTAAACAATGTGTAATTTCTTTCCGGATGACAAGAGCCACCAATGACGATCAGAGAGTTCAATTTATTTATGCAGGAGCACGACTTCAACTTTTTCATTAAAATATTTGAAGTGAGTTCTCCATGCTGTGCATTCAACGTTAATTTGTTTGAATTAAATATGTTAAAAAAAATATGTCTTGGAATTTACAATTGTATTTTTTTTATTTTTCGCTCAGTAATACAAATATGTTTTTTAAGACTCTAAGATGATAATCGTTTCATATTAGCACATATGAAAATAGGCTAATTAATATACTGACTAGTCACTAGTGGGATCAATCAGCGGCCCGTGGGCTACACAACGCACCCAAAAAGATCTTCTCAGAATTGGATTTATGTTTTCATTAAATTTAAAAAGTGTGAATGGTTTTCTGTCAAACAAAAAATTTTGAACATTAATAAATATTTCAAATAATATTTACAACAGGAAGTGAAATAAATACTCTATATTTGCTGTAATTAATATTATAACTGAAATTTTCCACTGAAATCAAATTGAAATTTTATTTGCATTTCACATTTAATGAATCCTGAATTTGATGGATGCATTTAAAAAAAAAATATGTCCTTGATATCTAAAAAGTCACGTCTTTCTAGTGATTGATAGTTGGGCTAGTGTATGTGATAGACATGTGGGCTAGAGTATGTGATAGACATGTGGGCTAGAGTATGTGATAGACATGGGGGCTAGAGTATGTGATAGACATGTGGGCTAGAGTATGTGATAGACATGTGGGCTAGTGTATGTGATAGACATGTGGGCTAGAGTATGTGATAGCCATGTGGGCTAGAGTATGTGATAGACATGTAGGCTAGTGTATGTGATAGACATGTCGGCTAGAGTATGTGAAAGACATGTGGGCTAGAGTATGAGATAGACATGTGGGCTAGAGTATGTGATAGACATGTGGGCTAGAGTATGTGATAGACATGTGGGCTAGAGTATGTGATAGACATGTAGGCTAGTGTATGTGATAGACATGTGGGCTAGAGTATGTGATAGCCATGTGGGCTAGAGTATGTGATAGACATGTTGGCTAGAGTTTGTGAAAGACATGTCGGCTAGAGTATGTGGTAGACATGTGGTCTAGTGTATGTGATAGACATTTGGGCTAGAGTATGTGATAGACATGTAGGCTAGTGTATGTGATAGACATGTGGGCTAGAGCATGTGATAGACATGTGGGCTAGTGTATGTGATAGACATGTGGGCTAGTGTATGTGATGGACATGTGGGCTAGAGTATGTGATAGACATGTGGGCTAGAGTATGAGATAGACATGTGGGCTAGAGTATGTGATAGACATGTGGGCTAGAGTATGTGATAGACATGTGGGCTAGAGTATGTGATAGACATGTAGGCTAGTGTATGTGATAGACATGTGGGCTAGAGTATGTGATAGACATGTGGGCTAGTGTATGTGATAGACATGTGGGCTAGTGTATGTGATGGACATTTGGGCTAGTGTATGTGATAGACATGTGGGCTAGAATTTTTGATAGACATGTGGGCTAGAGTATGTGATAAATATGTTGGCTAGTGTATGTGATAGACATGTGGGCTAGAGTATGTGATAGACATGTGGGCTAGAGTATGAGATAGACATGTGGGCTAGAGTATGTGATAGACATGTGGGCTAGAGTATGTGATAGACATGTGTGCTAGAGTATGTGATAGACATGGGGTCTATTGTATGTGATAGACATGTGGGCTAGAGTATGTGATAGACATGTTGGCTAGTGTATGTGATAGACATGTGGGCTAGAGTATGTGATAGACATGTGGGCTAGTGTATGTGATAGACATGTGGGCTAGTGTATGTGATGGACATGTGGGCTAGTGAATGTGATAGACATGTGTGCTAGAGTATGTGATAGACATGGGGTCTATTGTATGTGATAGACATGTCAGCTAGAGTATGTGATAGACATGTGGGCTAGTGTATGTAATAGACATGTGGGCTAGTGTATGTGATGGACATGTGGGCAAGTGTATGTGATTTTACTGTTGTAAAAAATGCAGTGGTCGTAATCTCTATATCTGTAAAAACCTGTTGAAACATGTAGTTACAGTGTTGTTGTTTTTTTTTAATGGAACAGTTTCTTTATAAAACTTGTTAACCTATGACAGGACATATCAAGACAACGATCAATGACTTCGTCCTAATGGTATGGGAACAACAAGCAGAGGTTATTGCGATGCTGACTAAGTTACGTGAAAATAACGAGGTGGGATTTTTGTTTCTTTTTTTACTGTAATTTATAACATCGGCCTATACACGTGTTGGCTGCCTTCAAACTGGCTGTTCTCAACCTTTGGGTCGCGACCCCTTAGGAGGTCGAACGACCCTTACGCACGGGTCGCCTTAGACCATAGGAAAACACATTTTTGAAGAAAAAACACAAAAAAATGTTATGGTTGGGGATCACCACAACATGAGAAACTGTATTAGTGAGTCGCGGCATTAGGAAGGCTCAGAAAAACTGCCTGAAACAATGGCACTCGTCTGTGTGTAATGAGATGCTGGTTACAAAAGTTGTGTGAAAAAGAACCATCATCCCCTGTTATGCAATGTTTTAAAGCCATTTTTTTTTTTAAATCTTCCCTTAGGATTTCTCGCCTGTCAAGTTATAGTGAAGATACAACTTCTTTAATTTTAAATTTAGTGATATAAATTTATATTGCATAATGCTTAATTGGAAGTTTGTTAAATGGTTGGAATAATAATTCTATATGTAACGATTTTTTGTTTGTTTTGGTAACAGGTGATGTCAGAAGATTATTGGTCGGACAAGCAACAGTTTGGTGAAGTTTAATTTTAAATTTAGTGATATAAATTTATATTGCATAATGCTTAATTGGAAGTTGGTTAAATGGTTGGAATACTAGTTCTATTTGTAACGATTTTTTGTTTGTTTTGGTAACAGGTGATGTCAGAAGATTATTGGTCGGACAAGCAACAGTTTGGTGAAGTATCAGAAGAAATATTTGCTGACTACACAATCAGACGCCTGGAGCTTTTCAAGGTTACTATATCTTCAGTGTATTCAGTGACCAAACGCGGGTGGCTAAATAAATCCTTATGAGAATCGCATCCATCTTCAACTAACTTAATAAAATGAGTAAAACAGAGTAGGGTTAAACCTGAAAAAATAAACGCAACAAAACAGCGAACGTGTCGGCAGAAAGCCTTCGTCAGCGAACAAAACAACAGAAAAAAACGGTATAAAAATAAGAAATAGCACTTAGCTGGTAAGTAGTATCTGTGGGCAG
>CAXITT010000163.1:59819-91989 GCA_964033795.1 Lymnaea stagnalis | reverse complement strand
GGTTGTTGGTACCCTTTTCCGTAAAATCGGGTTTCCCACCCCCCCCCCCCAAAAAAAAAAACAAGGAAAAAAAACAAGAAAAAAAACAACGAAAAACAACAAAAAACCTTAAACGCTGAATGCTTTTCTTGTTAAAATAAGTCCACAGTATAACAGTGACAATAACAAAAACAAATGAATTGGTCAGGAGGTAAATGTATTTAAGAACATAAAGTTATAGTTACTTTAACATTGAAATTTACTTTAATATTTTCCTTTCCTGATCTTCAAAGCTGCACACTTCTCAGTCAGTTGATGAAAGTTAATCTCCTTCACCGCATCACTTTCAATTGCTAGCAGAGCCAGACTGTTCCATGCTGGATAGTGCATAGTTCTGAATAAGTCTTCGTTTTAAAAAGTTCCGCTCACATGAAGCAACCGACAAACAGATCGTTATAAAAAATTGTAAGCTCAGGGAGAATATTGAAGGTGATTCTGGGAAGTCCCATTAAGTTAGGAAACATAAAATACTGACCAGTCCATGGCTTTGTGAAATTCAATATCATCTGCACTTAGGTGTCTTCTTATTTCTAAACCTTGGTATTTCATTTAAAGTTCATCTTATACAACTGGTCAGCGCTTTATCAAGAGTAAAGCCTTCAGTCTGCAAATACTGCTTTGTAGTATCAACTTCCTAAGCAGATCAGCCCAAAGATAAAGGTAGCAGATAAACGTATGTATAAGATCATGTATAAGATCTTGCATCCAAATTTTCCAGAGGATAACACAGAGCTTCAATAGCCGCCACATTTTCATCAAACTTATCTTTCACAGTTTTTTAAAGCAGCATAATGAGCGCTCCGACGTAGTCTTGAAAGTCTTTAATTAAAAGAGCTTATCGATGATTGGATCCAGCAAGCAAGCAAAACATACGCTCAAGAGTCCCGGAAAAGCCGAAGAGTGTTGACCACACAAGTTAAGTGGATGGCCCACACATCCATTAAAAAAAAATTGCTTTCTTATATTTTCTTTCCACAATGGCCTGAACACGTCAATGCATTCCAGACAATTGCAGCACTGGTGTAACATTAAGGTCTGCACACCATTACTTTTAGACCATCAAGTTTTGGATTTGTAAGTATGCCAGAGCCGAGATCATCAGCCGCCTCCCCCCCCCCCCACACACACACACCCGAGGAAACATTTGGCTCACTTCGTAGCTTTCTAATCGTGGATATTCACATATCTGATCACTTTAGATATATGTCGGTGTATGATACATGACATTTACTGTCGAACATCTTCTAATACACATCGCAGGCTTTATACCCATGATAAAAATCTTCTTCACATGATTTACAAGGACATTTCCAAATATTTTTTGAGTTTCTGGTGAAAGGTATGATGCGGAAGCCTTTTACTGCAAATGTACTCCTCTTTAGTTTCATTGCATGCTCTATAAGCACTGAGCCTTATTTAGATAGCACATCAACCTTTTCAAGAATGTTTGATCTATTCAATGAAGATCCACCTTCGTTGTGACCACGAAATGCCAGATTTTGCTTTACAAGAAATAATGTGATATTCAGCAAACTGTGCAGGATACAACTCCATTTATTTATTATCTTGTCTGTTACAGCATTAATTTCACCATCCATTGTTATATGTGGCATACGTCCTGCTACCAATGTTTTCTATTTTTAAGTCATCATGGATGCTCTTCCAATGCCTCATGTTTGTTTTTTTTTTAAATTGTGGAATCAGATTCTACTACTTATCAAACCCAGAAAGAAATTTGGATATTGTTTCTTAACATAGTGAAAAACAATGTCCCGAAGAAGCAGGGCAATTTCTAACTGACTAGTGAATAAACCATCCATTACCGCAGTATTTTCTCGCCATTTGGCATCATCCAGTAGAAACAGTGTTTGTTAGCTGGTGCACAACTACTTTAGCTTTTGCATCTTGCCTGGTCACTACGCTGAACATTCCCTCCTTGTTCTGAAGCAAAGTGCTCCTTATTTTAATAATTTAAAATCTAAAATAATCTGGAACTGGTACATTACAGATAGAAGAATCTTATAAAAGATTCCGTTTTTTCTCATAAACATAACATTTACCTCATCTTGGTTAGATTCAACATCATCGGCATCAATTTCAGTTTTCAAACCATCCAGATCTTTTACTTGTATTTCCCCGTAAATTTTATCCAGTTTCTGGAATATTTGCTGTTCTATAGAATGCATGCTACTGGTATCGGAGAAATAAGTTTTAATGGTAATTTGAGTGACGTCTTTTGATGACCCTGGTCAGCATATTGTTTCTTGACGTATATACGAAGCATTGGATCCTGGTAGTGATTTTTAGTGAGTCACATCTTTTCTTTTTTTCTGCTGGTAGCGCGGCATAATATATTTGAACAATTTAATGCTTTAAGTGCTTCGTGTTCAAGACAACAAACAAATTAATAAATTAAAAAAGTTAAAATAACAACATTCAAAGATCTATCCCAAATACAACACACAAAAGTGGCAGGTAAAATCCAGCAGTCGAAATATGACAAATGTTCTAAAATTTTAAGGGGTGGTGCTAGTGAAAAATTGGTGAAAATATTTTCTTTGAGTATCTCTGTGTTTTGATATGTTTATTTACAAAAACCTTATTTTAAACAAATGTCCTCAAATTTAAATTAATTATTAACAGTTTCTAAAATGAATTATTTATCTAACACTATTAATAGGGTAAAAATCCTTTTTTGTTTTTGTTTTTAATCTTTACCCCTTCGATGTTCTTAGAATCTCCCGATCACATCGAATTTGGTATCAATGGAAAGCTTTATTACTCAGAATTAAGATAAATATAGCTTCCTGTCAATTACGAACGTTACCGAACAATTCAATCGGTGCTGAATCATGGTCAAAATGTTGTTTTTTTTAAAAATCAAATTATGGGATCTCTCATTTCTGACGAATCAACATTGAAATTCTAATGAAGCAAGTATTTGGATTGGTGACATGTGTAAAAAATTTACGAACATTGCGTGCTTTGTAAATATGCAATTTTTTCAATTTTATCCCTCCGAGATGGTGTCGACCGGTGTGGTACGCACCCACATCCCCCACAACCCCCGCACCCACTTTGCTAAGCCACTGTTGCACCCTTAAACGAATGGCTCACAACGCATATGATGGCATGGCAATCTCGACTTTAAAATATGGCAATTATTTATTTTTTTTAAACATTTTTTAAATTGAATAAAATAATCTTATTTTTAAGAAAATTCCGTCTAGTTTGATTTAATAAGCCACACTATTGACGTGGATTTTAACATTCAGGCTCACACGTTATGTCTGAATATTAAGTTTGCTTTTAAGAAATCTAATGAAGATGCCAAAATTACATGTGTGCTTCATTTGCCGGAGTGTTTCTTAGGCTCATGCCCCCTTCACTTTCGCCTGTTTTTGATAGTTGGAACCTCTCCGCTAAAAACTGTCAGTAAAACATCATGTAGTTGTGTACTGATTACAATAACGGAAGCATCCCCTCTGACAACCCCTTTGAACTTTGAACATTGCCGAATGGCAATCATAACGATCACACATGGTCCGGGTCCAAAAAAAGATCTGCTTCCACTGAACTCCACACTCTCGTAGTCTGTGCTTGCATACGACTGCCTGAGGCTCTATTTGCTATGTAAAGATGAGTGATGCATCGCCACCCAACACCAACCCCCACTCAACGCTATCATAGACTATGACTGTAAAAGGCTGCTGGTGGCTCTGTTCGCTATTTGTAGATCAGTGATGCCACACAGAGGGTAAATTTTAAGGACGAATGCCACTATTTTATCGAATTTCACGAATGTATCCCTAAATCAATCCCTATGCCTAACCTGAACCCTAAATCGATCCCTATGCCTAGCCTGAGCCCTAAATCGATCCCTCAAACTAACCTAAACCCGAATTCACTGCAACTCTAATAAACACACAAAAGACGCCATTGCAGCCGTCTATATCAGCCCACACAGAGTTTTCCAAAATGCCGGGTCGCGACCTGAAAGCAAAAATGTCCGGGTAACAGAAAGAAGAAAACGAAAACAGTTACTAGGAATTGAAAGCAAAGGTTTGGGAAATCCAATCCTAGCACAATGTGCGTGTCCTCTTTCAACACTTACATGTTTACGAATTGGGAGCTTTTTTTTAAAAAAAAAAAAGTAATTTGATAGCATCTCGTGTAACTCTCTCCTATCCTCCGCGATGGCAGCACGGTCTTTGACTTGTAGTGTTAGCCCAGTAAACTTTTCCCTTTCTGCAGTGTATTTTGACATGTTGTTTGGTAAGCCGCTGTTTAAGGCCAAGTTCAAAATTTCATTGATTACTAAGTTTCTCGTGTGTCCTTGTTTGTGAACCCTTGTCTGTCTTAACTTAGCTTCCCATTCTTCTTGTGGTGAGCTCTTGTCTTTCCTGGCTTATCTTCACACGTCTCCTCGTGTTGAGCCCTATTCATTCTCGACTTCTCTTTGTGGTGAGCCCTTGTCATTCATGTCTTAGCTTCTCGAGTCTCCTTTGTAGTGAGCCCTTGTCTTTTTTTTTTACTTTCTTTCAGTTCAGTAACACGTTATTCCAAGTGTACTGTTGAAATGGGAGGGATTGATTCAACTCACTTTTACTCAACTCTTGTTTGCTAGCTAGGATATCAATACATTGTAAACGCCCACACGATGCTACTGCCGGTCTTATAATTGTGTTTAAACAATAAAATGTGTAGACCTGACATTTCACACAGTCCTTTGTTTCCACATGGTGTTCTTAACAGAAAGGTGTGGAACCACGCGGAATCACACAGTACCAGTATACGGCGTGGCCTGGAACAGGTGTCCCAGCGTTGCCCTGGTCCTTTGTGGATTTTCAACAGACGGTGTGTGCCCACGTGACTGATAGGCCCGTCGTTGTACATTGCAGGTAGGGTAGGAAGGGGGCGTAATGCGTCCGCAGAGTCACCTCCACACGGCTGCGGTCATTTGGTATTTCGTAAGTGACTGTATTTTGCAAAGATTAGTTATCCAATGAATGGTAAGTTTCATAAAGTGCGTGCGTCCTGAACAAGTTTTTTTTTTAGCATGTCCGGGATATGTATGCAACAGTAGTTGCCAGTTGTGATTGGTCGGGTTATGCGAGGTGAATAGACAAGTGAGGTGTTTAAATGATGTGTGATCATGGGGTGGCTGTTGGTGGGCCCGAGTGTGTCGAGTTCTGTTCAGGAGATATGCTATGGTCGAGGAGCACCTCCTAGTCTCGAGAGGACGTTTTTGTGAGCTTGCAGTTACTGCGATGATGATAGAATCGTGTAAATAAAGGACCCTACAATCCCGACCTGCTTTTTATTGCCTGTTGTCGATATCAAGTGTCAATACATGACACAGAGCTGTTCCCTAGATAATTAGAGCTTCTCAAACTTAACAGTTGCTCCCTAGACAAAAAAGAGCTTATCAAACTACACAGTTGCTCCTTAGGCAAATAGAGATTATCAAACTAAACTGTTGTTCCCTGGACAATTAGAGCTAGTCAAACTAAACAGTTGTTCCCTGGACAATTAGAGCTAATCAAACTAAACAGTTGCTCCCTAGACAAAAAAGAGCTTATCAAACTAAACTGTTGCTCCCTAGGTAAATAGAGCTTATCAAACTTAACTGTTGTTCCCTGGACAATTAGAGCTGATCAAACTAACCTGTTGTTCCCTGGACAATTAGAGCTTATCAAACGTAATTGTTCCCTGGACAATTAGAGCTTATCAAACTAAACTGTTGTTCCCAGGACAATTAGAGCTCATCAAACTGCCTGTTCCGTAAACGCACTGCGGGAGTTTGCATGAACTCGTCCTAAGGAGAAGCTTAAAGCTAAACACTACGATGAACATGATTCGAACGGCTGGAATTAGATTTTATTTCACCCAGATGAGTTTTCAAAATATCACCCTTCCTTATGATGAAATAAGTTTCAGATACTATTTGTTCATTTGATAGACACCCCCCCCCCCACCCAAACCCCTTTCCACGTCGAACAACTGTTCAATTCTCCTCAAGTTGTCGTTATATTTAAACTTCTTGGAAAATAGCATCAGTATTTTTTAGTGTTGAGGATAACAAATTATGTTGTTTAAAAAAGAAACATATCACCCTCCCAAAACAAAAACAACACTAACAAACAACACAACACAACACTACTATTTTAAATGATTTAAGAAATAATGTTTGTTTCCATCGCTCAATTTAGAGATGGTGCTGGTCGAACTGGAGTATTTATTGACCTACACAGTGTCTTAGAAGAAGCTGAGGCGACAGGAGGAGTGGATTTTTTTAAAACTTTGGTCACGTTAAGAATGGAGAGATTGTCTATGATTCGGACAGCGGTAAAAAAAAAAAAAGAAAAAAGCTGGTTGGTACAAGAGTATGAGACGAACAAAAGGATTCCATTGAGATTATTTTTTTTTTAAATTTAGGTTTCAATCCTTAAGGCAATTCCAGAAATTTCTGAAAATCTCAAATACGGGAATATTTTTATATTATGTACGCAAGGCGTAGTTGAAATGTACATATTAAGTTTATTGTTTATTTTAATATAAATTTTAACATATGTGCCTTTTCTTTTCTGTCTTCTAAAATGGAAAGGTTTTTCTTTTCTTTTTATCACGCACTGAATTAATCATTAAAGTAATTTTAACACCTGCAATATTTTTTCGGCTCCTTCAAAAAAAAACAACAAAACGAATCCTTCGTGTTATTTCCCCATAGGAGCAGTACTGGTTTTTACACAGAGCAGTCCAGCTTGGGGTAATCTGTATGGGGAAAACCCTCACGTCCACAAACATAATTCAAAGAATAAACAGTTTTCAGGATTTACAACTAAGAGAAGAATATAAGGTGAGAGATTGTTAAATATATGTGTTTTCATATAATTGCTATTTTAATTGCGCCGTGGAGCGAGGAGACAAACTGCCGATGCAGTTGTCATTAGAAGGATTACTGTGGTTTTATAAAGAAAAAAAAAGCACCTTGAAAATGAGTGTATAAATTCACAATAATCACATGCCAAGTAAAAGCAAAGGTTAAACGTTAAAAAAAAAAAACACAAAAAATGCTCTTTAAGAAAAGAATATTTCTTATAAAAATACTACATATTTTAAAAAAAAAAATGCATCTCCAAAATTCATAACTTTAACCAAAAAATTTAAGACAGAGGAGAAACTATAACTTTATTACTAAAAATGAATATTTATTATGTGCTTGTGTGCTTATAATAGTGCTATATAAATATATATCAACGACGGACGAACAGCAAGAAAAATATATAATTTTTTTTAAAAATAATACAAGTAATTCATTAGCAATTGCTAAAATTTGTGTAATAGTCTGGAAGTCTTCAAATCAACGCACATTTATGTTAGGCAGCAAAAGGTGTACGTTTCCTCCTGAATCCTAAGAGCAGGCTGAGCATTAAACATGCCCGTGTGAAATTTTTTTTACGCTGTACATTCGACATGATGACATGAACGTTATTTCATACTCCAGGCTGTTTGTTTGATGTCCGAGGAATTCAGAGTTAAAGGCGGTAAGGAATGCTTGATTTATTTGAACAATTCATCATACCCCAGCCTTCAAACCCCTAGTGCATGATTTCCTCATCAATACCAGTAACAGAAACATTGCAAATCACATCTACATGCATAGGAGCCAAAATGATCAATAACTTGATCGTGGGCCCTTAAGATATAGAAGAAGATACCCCGTTATTTAGCGTTACTTGAGGTTGGGAGGAAAAAATGATGGGTGTTTCGGGGAAGACCCGATGGGCACTGGATCTTAAGATATTGGATTAGAATAGCTGAGGTTTGAAAGAAAATGTAAACAGAAATGGAAATGGTTTCAACATTTTTTGTAGAACCTATTTCTCAAATGCAGTTGTAGACGAAATGGTACAACCTTTTTTTTAACGTTACAATTTTAACGTAGGGCTCATATCTCGGATATAAATATCGGTGAACTCTTCAGTGGGACACGTTTGATAAATGGAAATGATATAAATGGATTTTCTTGTTTTAATTTCAGTGCCAGGCAGTATTTCCTTTCTGGGTAATGAAATGTAATTACAATGCATGCAAAATATAAAATGAGTAAAACAATGTAGTGTTAAGCCTGAAAAAAGGAACGCAACAAAACAACGAAATTGTACTTTGTTTTACTCATTTTATATTGTGCTAACCTGATTGCCGTCTCTCCCCTTATTGTCCCTATGCATGAAAAGTTTGATTCAGGATAAATCAATCTATACAGAAACATTCGTGGTACAAACAGACATACAGACACATTTCACATTTATATGGCAGATACATATTCTCCCAGAAAGATACCCTTTTCAATGCAGAGCGTTTTTTTTTCACTGTAACACCTCGGTGTCACTAACTAATTTCAGTTTTTAAAAATTAATTATAAACCCATTGTGTGTGGCGTTCAAGGATGTTTGTTTGAATGAATGCAATCCATGCCCATAATTTGAGTTTTTAAGGGGGAATAAACCATGGACTGAATTGTTCCCAATGCAACAAATTGAACGTCTGAGACATTTCTATACTCACTACGTAGACGCATCCGTTCGGTGGTGTATTTTGGTGATCGGGGCTGAATTGCGATTTTTCCCTTCTCCACAAAAAATAACTTAACCCATAAACGTAATTTACAAACCTAACCCGTGAATGTAATCCTAACCATAACCCTTACTTTCTAGGTTCCTTAAAAATTAAAATTTAAAAAAAGAAAAAAAAAGCTGTTGTTACTATTTTTCTTGATCATTTTTTTCTTTCTTTCATTTTGTCCCAACAGCTGTCAGGCCAAGATCAAGTCTTAATAATGATATCGTAGTAGTTACCATAAAGGTTTGAGTTTTTTGTTTTTTCTTTGCTGTTTTTGTTTTTTTCGGAAATAGCTATTAAGAAATGCAAATAACAATCCATAATATAGAAAAAGTAAATTGTCCTATACTTAGAAGCAGCTTTAACGATAGGGATACAATTTTTCTTGAAAACAGACCGCAGGTAACACAGCATGCGTGGTTATGTATAATGTGCCGATGTGAAACGTTGTTACAAATAGGGTAACACGAAATAGAAAAAATGCATGCATCTCTGTTTGGTGATTTAAAAAAAGATGATAAGACGTTCGACAACAAAAATGGCCCATTGATGTTAGTTTTATTATCTTTAACAGGACTTTAAAATTGAAAACAAAAGAATACTCGCGTCACTTCCCACGCGAGACCAGGGCTTCGCCTTCTGGGCGATGGTTTACCAGTATAATGTTTCAGGAATAGTTTGTCTTGATGCCAGTCTTGAGGGACATGAGGTAAACTATTTACGTTTTAATTAAGTACTTTGTTTACAAAATTTATCATGTAGCGCATTTTGTAAAGCTTTAAAATCCATTGAAACATTGTCTATGTTTTTAAGCCATAGTCAATTTTTAAAAAAAAATAATAATAAAGTCTAAATTAAATGGCTGGTATTTTTCTCTCTTGCTTTTAAATCATTGGGTTTATAGAGAGATTTTGATCATGTTTCCTCATCAAAGCTGAAACACGCGAGTAATAATCATGTTTCAAATATCAATTATGAAGGTGGTATTCCACTATCTTCCAACCAGTGATACAGAGCCATTAATTTGTGGACCGTATCGCATACTATCAACTGTAATCAATCGAAATGAAATTTGGGAAGAACGAAAATTAACAGCTCACCTAGAAAGCGTGAGTGTTACCCACTGTCTTCTTTTGTGAGGAATTAATATCCTATTTTAATTTATGGCTCGTTGAAACAGTGCACAACAAGGGACGATACCATAGAGAAATTCAATAACAAAAATACGACACCCAAAACAGCTGCCGATTACAATTACTAAGATTTAATTGAGTATTAATTCAATTACAAAGAAAAATAAATCTAATTACAAATCATCAACTTACAGAGTATGGGGAAATCTTGTACCGGTACACAAGTAGTACAATGTGCAAATGAATAATGATGAATGATGAATGCGAAATAAACACATATGAGATCACAAAGAATAATACAATTTTCTCTTAAAGTTAAAATATATCTATCTGAATCCCCCTCTCTCAATCTCCGAATCCCTTTTTTATACTAATGCGTCGGTAGAACGGACACTTCTAGAAATGTCTTCAACATTGTTTATCTTTCTAGTCAATTATCGAAGTTTCTCCAAAATTCTTTTTAGAATATATTAGTCAGTGGCGTAGCGAAGGTTGGTGTCACCCGGTGCGGTAAACTCATGGTGTCACCCCCCCCCCCCCCATCTTTCTATGATCGATTTTTTTCTTGTTAAAATAAGTCCACAGTATAGCATCAACCTTGAACTTTTAAAGCACGCATTTGGATTGGTTACATTTGTGAGAAATATATGTGTGATCGGTTATTCTTTTATGAATCTCGGTTTTTGCGAGCAATGTGTGCCCTGCAAATATTGCAATTTTTAAATCGGGTGTCACCCCTAAAATGGTGTCACCCGGTGCGGTCCGCAACCCCCGCACCTGCCTCACTACGCCACTGATATTAGTTATTTTTTAATTGGTGGCGGCGTAAACACGCTAGGATGAAAGGAACAGGCCATGCCCACTAAGAACGCGGTGTCTGCTATATTGGCAGCACATGAGAAACGTGACGTAACATGACCTACGTATCAGTAAGGATAACAGTGTCTTTTTTTTTTAATCAATAATAAAGCATGTTGGACCGCTATAGTATAAAGGATAAATTGAGTTAGAACACTTTTTAAAAAAAGGATAGTTTTTCTATTTTTAATTTGTAAATTAATAAGACAATGTGGGATATACAGGTGACTGTTTTTTGTAAATCTCATTATTAATGAAATCAGCCCATTGTTAACAATTGTTTCACTCTTTCTTTCAGAATTCTCAACATTCAATTATCAATCTGAAAGCAAATTTCAAAATTCTTGATCCCGTGCAATGCTTGGCATTCATTCAGAAAGCCAGATCAATCAACGTGTCCCCTAATGAAACTATTGTGTATACTTGCAGGTCAGCGTGTTTCCATGTTATATTATTTAAATGAGCAAATACATTCCTATCATGGTTGTTTCTATCCAATATTCAATAAAAAATAATTCTTTGGGTATATGTTTTTCTCTCCAAAATTCAGAAACGGTGCAGTGAAGAGCGGACTGGCTTTTGTGTTGTCTGTTTTGCTGGACAAATTAGACGTCGGTGGTTCGATCACGGTTCCTCTCGTGGTTGGCGCCGTCAAGGCCATGAAGCCAGAGGCTATTCCAACACTGGTCAGTTTGAAAAATTAAAATAAATAACGCTACTAATAGGGTTGAATTGGATAAAGCTACTCTAAGGTAAAACGAAAGCTACTCTAATACAAACAAAACTCCTGTAAGACAACAAAAGCTACTCAAAGACAATCAAACTACTCTAAGGCAGTAAAAACTACTCTAAGACAAATAAAGCTAAGCTAAGACAACCACTGTAATATGAACACGATGCAAAAGCTTTTAAGTAAATAGTTTACCAAATCGCTGTCTCACATTATTTTAAGAAAAATTTAATAATCACTTTCGAGTGGCTTATCACTCCGCAAACGCTTTAGTATATATATATAAGAATGAGCTAGAGTCACATAACGTTACAAGGGAGATACTATTTAACTACGTTCGGATTCCTAAAAACAATCATAGTTATTTTCTATTATGTTACGAAAATCGAATAAATTTAAATGCGCAAAAAAATATTTAAAACCCACACTTTTGTTTTAGTAAAAGTTCAAATATTATTATTATAAATTACAAATGCATTTAATGCTTCAACTAAGGAACTATTTTAAGCGTTTAATATGTGTTTAAAAGTAATGAATTTTTTTTTTTTAAATTTAAACAATCATGATCAAAGAGTTACACCTAAATCACATTTATCGGAAAAATCCAAACATCAGTCGGTTTTAGTGCGTCTTTCAGTGCGTTGTTAATATTGCGAAATAAAATGTTAAATTAATTTGTTCTAAATAATCACGCAAATGGCGTCATAGCGCGATTAGCTTATTTCTCCAAAACTTTTAGGTTTCTTTAAATTAAATAACCGTGAGTGACAAAACTGATACTGTGTTTTCCCTTCTTAAAATTAAAATTAATAAATACAATTGATTGCTCTTTAAATAGTTAATAAGAAACACACAAATTTCTGCTGTGTATATTAACAATAAAAAGTTCTGCCTTTTTTTATTCCAAAAATATACATTTATTAACATTATGACGTAATAAAAACTAACCTTTAAATATAATGGGAGTCGCTTAGTCAATTATTTTGTCACGTGATATGAGTAAAAACGAGTAAGATTTCCGGTATACTGTATACAACACACTAGTGCTTGACAACAGTAGCCCGATACACACTACAACTACACTACATTTCGTCCAATGAAAATTAACAATAAAATAAACAAAGGGGAATGACTCCTGCATCAATATTGAATAAAAACGCAAATGACGTCATGAGCACGCACGGAGCTCAACAACATCCTGCCGATAATAGTATTGATAGTTCCCATCGAATATCGCTCACAAATTTTTCTTGAAATAACTTTCTTCCTTTAATTATAACTGACGTATATTTATTGTCACATTTATGTATTTCATTTAAAAAACGCTTGCATTCCATAATATTACGAAAGGTAAAATTTTTAATTAACATAACATTGGGGAAGCACTGATGAAGTATCTTTTGTTGTGTGTTGCAGCCTAGTGATGACTTACTCATATCACGTGACCAAACAAGGAAGTGACTAAGCGACTCCCATTATGATAAGAAAATGCGGTTTACGTCAAACAGTGCAGTGCAACTCCATAGCCAAATAGCATTGACTAATCAACTTATAACTAAAACAAAAAAGAACGAACCATATGAAGTGCACATTATTTTAGTTTGGGTATGGAAGGGACTACATTAACTACAAAATTTTGTCCCTGGCGTACAGCTGCATAGATGGCTCAGCAACTGAATATATCAAGGAATTTATTTATAAACATTTACTTCTGAAGAAGCTGCGGTTTTCAACACAGTACTTACTGAGTGTTCCTAGAGTGGATGAACACAGAAAAAAGTCTTATGGAGTGCGCTCTTTTGAAGCGATAGCGCAAAAATTATGTATCAGTTTGCCTCAATCTTTGAAGGGAATTGTAAACGATAAAAAATCAATAAAAAAAACAATTTCAAACTTTTTTGTTTCAATAGATTTCGGAGAACCAGAGCGCAGTGAGCATGCCAAAGTGTCATGGATACCAGCGCGATATAAATATCAAATTATCAAATCAAATCAAACAATCCGGTAGAAGATTTTCCTAAATTTATTTAAATCTGGGTGTGGGGAGGGGTTGGTTACTTTGCTCCAGGCAGCACACGATACGTCTCAAAATAAAGGAATGAATTCGATAAATAATTAAACTTTTTGGGAACATACATTTCAGAGGTAGGAAATAGGACGTGTACATTTTCACGTGGGTGACAATATATTTAAATCCTATGGTATTACATTTGGGGAAAAAAAGATGTTACACTCTCTTTTCACAAATATAGGTATGTTCATTTTGCTCAAAGCAGAACAAGATACGTCTCAAAATAAAGGAATGGTTTGATAAATAATTAATTTTCTTGGGTAAATACATGTCGGAGGTAGGAAATAAGATGTGCACATGTTTTCGTGGATGACAATAGTTAACTCTTATGGTATTACATTTGTGAAAAAGAGATGTTACATTCTCTTTTCACAAATATGGGTATGTTCATTTTGCTCAAGGCAGCAATAAATACGTCTCAAAATAAAGGAATGATTTTGAAAAATAATTAATTTTCTTGGGTAAATACATGTCAGAGGTGGGAAATACGATGTATACATTTTTAAGTGGATGGCAATAGTTAACTATTATGGTATTAAATATGTGAAAAGAGAGATGTTACTCTCTCTGTTTACAAATATACTTATGTTTACCAATTAAGAAGATCAACGGTGTTAACAAATCTTGGGTACATTTATATACGCTTAACCATTAATATAAAAACCCAATCATTTTACACACTTGAAAAATTAATTTTAAAAATTAAAGATGGATTAATATTTACTTTCAAAAACTTTAAATACATTTTTGTTTTTACTTCGCAAAGAAGTAAAGAGATTTGTATTTTATGAGATTAAACATTTAAATTAAAAAAAACAAGACTCAAATCTGTTATAGACGTGAAAAAAGGTTGCGCGATTCTTCTTTAGATAAAATAATTCTTTGTTTTACGATTTTCTGATAATATATAATTGTTTTAAAAAGGCAAAAAAATGGGTTTAAATTTTTTTCTGAAGATATCAATACATACCCAATTCCTATAACATAAAATATTTGTATATCATACATAGACTTTTTGGTGTAAATTTAAGGCAAGTTTTTTAAACAATTTTTAGAGAAAAAAAATGTAGTTCAAGGACACGAAAAGGGGTAAATCTAAAATATTTCTCTAACGTAGTAATTGTCCCTCAATTAACTTCTTTAGTGACAAAAGTGATATAATTATTGATAATTTAGACTGTGTAATTTAAGGTCATGTTTAGAGGGGGAAAAAAGTAGTTTAGTTGCATGAAAAGGAGTACGGTAGGCCTATAATATATAACAGTAAATTTCTTCTCAAAACGTAATGATGTTAGAAACGTAAATATCATTACATTTTTAAAGTAATGAATTGTGATGAGTTTTGGCAATAGCAGTTAGAAATTATCGCATAAGATCTACCATAATTATCCCGATAACATCGGGTCATTTATTCTAGTTTTTATGAGTTACCCTTCACGTGTGTTGTTGACGCATTTGACACACACCTAAATTGACCAACTTCCTGTAAAACATCCTTTGATTTGTATTTGCTTGTTCATATGTATATTATTATTTATTTATATTGGCGGTGAACATAAGTGCCCAAGCTGAATCAAATAGTTGCAAGCTATTTATGTTGGTAGTGAAATCTTAAATACATTTTTGTTGTTGTTGCTTTCCTTCCGAATCAACGCGTATCCAAAAATTGATCGTCGGAAATGTGATCGAACGGAAATTTGGTCGAATCTTCTTTTTTTTTTCCAGTTCGCACGTTAAAATGTGCGTCAAATTTCACCTTTCAACGCATTATTTTGTTTTACAACAACAGTACAGAGCGCTCAAAAAGAAATTTAACGAACATTTTTAAGTGTGAACTGAAAAAAAAGGTTCCACAAAAATTGCCGTAGGATCAAATTTCCGTCGATCAATTTTTTCGTCGACGAAATTTCTTTCAAACAAATTTGTAAGGAATCAGCAGCGTCGTCGTTTGAGGAGAATTGTCAGTTATACATACATATATATATATATATATATATATATATATATATATATATATATAATTATATATATATGGCATCCTTCGATCTTCGTGAGTCGATGGAGTAGCTATAAAAATGTATAAACATATTTCTTTCAAACAAATTTGTAAGGAATCAGCAGCGTGGTCGTTTGAGGAGAATTGTGAGTTATATATATATATATATATATATATATATATATATATATATATATATATATAATTATATATATATGGCATCCTTCGATCTTCGTGAGTCGATGGAGTAGCTATAAAAATGTATAAACAGAACACATCTCATCTATTCCTCGTAATTAAAAATAAGTTTTTATTAGAAAATATTGGTGGGATTTTTTTTAGTTTCCGTATGGCGTGAGTTGATAGACATTTAAATGTTTAAATTTTTTTTTCAAATCCATTGGGCTTACTCTTTTTGTTTTTGTTTTTTTTTTCAATTGTATCCACAGGAGCAGTACATTCTCCTTTATCATGTGTTGAAAGCGTCACTGCCAATATCTTAAATACGACCGCGAATGACGACTGACTAGTGAATTCTCATACAATACAAGTCGTTTGAAACAGAAACTCTAGATGTTCAATAGTTGCATATGTTGGATGAATACTGCCGTTTCGCCGTAGGTTCAATGTTTAATTTTGCTGACACACGCGGACTGCACACGATCGAAGAAATTATTATTTTTTTTAAAAAAAGATTACCTCCAAACACGTTGGGCTGTCGAAAGGAAAGGTGTCCATACTATTTCAAATGTCTTCTTCATAGAAAAAGTATGCCATCCTTTATTGTTGTTGTCTGTTGTTATTGTTTTAAAGTAAAACTTGTTTATTTTAAATAAAAAAATTATAACCGTAACCAACACAAAGACGACTATATTAAGCCCAAAGATTTAAATGTGTCGAAGTATAGAATATAATTACCCAAGGTAGAGACATCTTTTTTTTTTTTTCTTGTTCACGGTGGCTAGTAAAAGAATATCTATCCGTTTTTGTTGTTCTTTTGGTTGTTTTTTTTTTTGGGGGGGGGTGGAGGGGGGACTGGGATGGGGTTGGGGGGACCCTGCGGGCAGTTTTGTTTTTTAGTTATCTCAATTTAATGTCTCAACAGTACACATATCAACTCCTAGAAATAAAGTAACATGTTTGTTTGTTTTTTTTAAATTATAAAAAAATATGTGTTATTACCTAATCATTGACGATTCATCTCACCCCAGGGGACTGGTTGCCTGACAGGTGCAGTTACGTTGTTTTATCAAAATTTTATCCGCGTAAAAATGTAGTTATGAACACACTATCGAAACTCAACACACATCCTAGACGGATAAAATTAACTACACAGCCCTGATTTGGGTGAACTTTAGATAGGTAGCAATAAACGAATCATCAATGTAACATTTCCACATGAATGTTGCTTCATTTTTGTATAGCACAAGAAGGTACATAAATTAAGGCATTATTTTTCTCTTTATGTATTATAAATTATTTAGCTATTTTTTTTTGGTCACTTTATCTTGTTTAATTGTACGATTATATCTTAGTTATGAGATGAAAAAAGCATTGACTTTGTACTTTAAAATATTACCTAATTACCACTTATGGAATTTTGCTTACATTGTCAGTCTAAGACGTCATCATTTAAAGACGGGGATATGTTTCGGCCAAGATTAAGAATTTCAGTTATTCCTCATCAAATTTGAAGAAAAATAAATGCATGGGAACATTATATAAATCCTACAATTCTACAACAGACAATCTTATTTTAAGGGACATGTGGTATGAAATTATATCGGTGCATCACTTGTATGAAATCGGTTCTCAAATTATAAATACATTTTGTAAGGTGTATAAAAAAGAATAATTGTGTACGTTTTAACAAAACTGAAAAAAAGTCCTCTTAAACATTGTGAGATACTCGTCATTTTTTTTTTTTAAAGGACATTTTAACACTTCGCGTGTGAGCATATCTATTGCGGTATTTCCATTGTCTGTAGCAGGCCTGCGCAGCATACGGCCCGCGGACCGCGTGTGGCCCGCCAGCAACCAGTTGGCGGCCCGTGAAGTAACGAAATTTTCTTTATTATTAATATTTTCTTGATAGCTTCACCCGTGTCCTATCATCTTTTACTCCCGCACAAGCTTCTCAATAAAGTATAGCGGCCCGCCTTACATTTTAAGTTGTGCAAGCCTTGTCTACAGTATTGTCTCTAATGTTTGCCCTTGTCATTGCAGATTATTAGAAAAAAGAAAACGTCCTATTGTTTTTGTTGGTTATCCTGTATTGTCTTTGTAGCTTTAAAGCTGCCGAAAACGTCATTGAATTTATTTTTTTAAAATAAAAATGAACACCCGTGTCTCATTGGAGCTCGGTTTATCAAGCTATTGAAGTTCATTCTATTCACGTAGGTACAGGCAATCTTCCAGCGTAGATGATAAACATTAAAAACATTTAATGGCATTGTGTTTTATTTTTCTCAACGTGTCTTATCCTAGTACGGTTGACCTGTCCTAGCTTTTGTGTTTGTGTGTGTGTGTGTGTGGGTGAGCGTGAGTGTGTGTGGATGAGCGTGAGTGTGTGAGTGTTTGATTATTTACTTGAGAAGATACAATTTTCAGACTGGGGTGTTCCAAACACTCTAGGACAACCAGGCAGTCTTTAGAATGAATATGTACTGTACTTAACTCCCGATGATTGCAGAAACATTATGTCCCCTGTCATACTCTTTTCGCAACGAGACCGGGCGTGGTGTATCAATTTGAAATCGCAAATGAGTGACTGGTGAAATTATTTTATTTTATTGGAACATTGTACAATAATTTATTTTTTTAAATAATTTTACCAAAAACCATATAAAATATTTCCCCAATATTTTTTTTTTAAAAATTACCTCTATATCCATTAAATTCTTAAGATCTAACATTCTCTTATACCACTATATGCCCGTCGTGTTAGACAGCAAACATAACCTGGAATAGATGAGGATCGGTATAAATGTCTCGTTTGGGAGCAATGTATCAAAATGATTTTTTTAACATTTAAAACACATAATAATAAGATAATGTATCGTTATATATACTCATTTGAAAAAAAAAAATAACTTGCCAGAGCAAGAAAATAATACAAATGTCAAATTTTAAGGAAAAAAAAAAGGAACGTGCAAAGGTGTGGTGTATCCAGTTAATCAAAAGTTACTGCACTCTGAAAGCTTTTTCTACACACTAACCAGTATTGGGCTATAAAGGAAAAGAAAACATTAAGCTGCCGATGAGTTGAACTCGCTGTCATCCCTCATTATCGGCTGCGAAATTCGAATGGCTTGCTTGTATCAATCAGTTCAGACGCGCACGACTGAAGGTTGTGAAGCACATTATAACTTATTACAGTAATCAAGCTAAACAAGTATTGCAACCTTTATTATCTTTCAACCAATAACCAACAAAACAAAATCATGGGCTGTCTGGGTAAGTGATGCAAGTTTTAACACAACTAAATCATGGACTATTTTGGTAAGTGATTCAAGTGTTAGGAAAGCTAAATCATGAACAGTCTTGGTAAGTGATTCGAGTGTTAGGAAAGCTAAATCATGGACAGTCTTGGTAAGTGATTCGAGTGTTAGGAAAGCTAAATCATGGACAGTCTTGGTAAGTGATTCGAGTGTTAGGAAACCTCAATCATGGACAGCCCTGGTAAGTGATTCGAGTGTTAGGAAACCTCAATCATGGACAGCCTTGGTAAGTGATTCGAGTGTTAGGAAAGCTAAATCATGGACAGTCCTGGTAAGTGATTCGAGTGTTAGGAAAGCTCAATCATGGACAGCCTTGGTAAGTGATTCGAGTGTTAGGAAAGCTAAATCATGGACTATCTCGGTAAGTGATTCAAGTGTTAGGAAAGCTAAAAAATGGACAGTCCTGGTAAGTGATTCGAGTGTAATGAAACCTCAATCATGGACTGTCTTGGTAAGTGATTCGAGTGTTAGGAAAGCTAAATCATGGACAGTCTTGGTAAGTGATTCAAGTATTAGGAAAGCTAAATCATGGACTGTATTGGTAAGTGATCAAGTGTTAGGAAAGCTAAATCATGGACTGTCTTGGTAAGTGGTGCAATTATTTTTTGTTTATCCAAGTAAAACAACAACAATGAACTAACGATGAACTGACCTTGACCTATTTCTAGTCAATCTTAATTATAAACCACTCAAAGAAAGAATCGTTTTATTCGTATCTTAGCCTGTGAATAATATCTGAATACATGATTTCCGTAACATACGAAGATCTGCAAATAATAAATAATTCATGATCTCTTCACAAAGTTCATACGATAAACATATTAAATTGACATTTAAACATGTATCTATGACGAGCCAGTGAGAACTAGATCTAATCGCTTATCTAATGTTAGTTACGTCAAATGATGCGATTTGGTAAATGTCACAAGGCATGAATGTATACTAAATAAAAATTTAGGGATCACAATACACAATCTCACAAATGTCAGATGAAAACAACAAACTTTAAATTTAAATGTGGACATATCATTTTTTTTTAACTGGCATACATCATAAGCAATATCAAATAGGAATGGAAAGGGTAAAATTAGGACAGGGTAATATAAGGACAGGGTAATATAAGCAAAGTGTAGCATTAGGACAGGGTAAGATTAGGACAGGGTAATATTAGTGCAGCGTAATATTAGGACAGGGTAAGATTAGGACATGGTAATATTAGGACAGGGTAGCAAAAGGACAGGGCAAAATTAGGACAGGTTAATATTAGGACAGGGTAAAATTAGGACAGGGTAAGATTAGGAAAGGGTAACTTTACGATAGGGTAAAATTAAGACAGGGTGATATTTGGACAGGATAGCATTAGGCAAGGGTAAAATTAGGACAGGGTAATATTAGGACAGGGTAAAATTGGGACAGGGTAAGATTAGGACAGGGTAATATTAGGACAGGGGAAGATTAGGATAGGGTAATATTAGGACAGGGTAGCATTAGAGCAGGGTAAAATTTGGACATGGTAAAATTTTGACAGGGTAGCATTAGGACAGGGAAAATTAGGACAGGGTAATATATGATAGTGTAGCATTAGGACAGGGTAAAATTAGGACAGGGTAATATTAGGACAGTATAGCATTAGGACAGGGTAAAATTAGGACACTGTAAAATTAGGACAGGGTAATAGTAGGAGAGGGTCGAATTAGTACAGGGTAAAATTAGTACAGGGTAATATTAGGACAGGGTAGCATTAGGACAGAGTAAAATTCGGACAGGGTAATTTTAGTACAGGGTAGCATTAGGACAGGGTAACATTGGGACAGGGTTAACTTTTTGAGAGAGGGTAACATTAGGACAGGGTAGCTTTAGGATAGCGTATATTAGGAAGGGATGTCAGAAAAGATATTTCCTTGAAATTTCTAACGTAATGAGAACTATCTGCTTATATTGTCACTTCGGTGCCAGCTCTGTTTGGCTCGGTCAATAAAATTTAACCGTTGGCCAAACTGACCGGAAAAATAAAAAGATTTAAAAAAAAAAACCTGGAGAAATATGACTAAAGATTCGCATCCCGAGTGACTCGCTGCAACTATCTTGACTATTTACGGGATTTAACTCTTGTTAACACGATTTAGGTTTGATTGACATTAGACTCCATAGTGAGTACCGGAGCTTTGTCTTGTAGATTTAAGTACCACAATAAGTCTCCTAACCCAAGGGACTTACACCTAAATGAATACAAGTCTGCTCTCTCACATAAATAATAAAATTTATTTCAAAAACACGCTTCATCCCCAAAAGCTCGAAGCGTGGTACAAAGTAAACCATATTAAAAAGAGAAATAAATAAATATAAAATTTACCACAATTACACAATATAAACTACATACGAGCATACAAAGTCTTTCATCCCATTTCAACCATAAGCAACATAAGCCAATATACATTAAATGAAAAAAAAGATGATAGATAGCGTCACCCCAGAAGTTGTTTGCGAAATTGATGTGTTTTTAAATCGGTTTTAAAGGACTCCAGTGTCTGGCTGTTTCTGCGAGCGACTGGAAGGGCGTTCCAAATTGTTGGGCAAGCAAATGCAAAAGTGCGCTTTCCGTAAGTCACACACACGGTACAGATGTTTCCCACTATCGGATGAGCGATGTCATGAGTGCTTTGGTAAAAGACGGCGCCAGGTCTTGTAAGCAGCGGTAGCACAAAGTTGCAATTTTGTACTCTATGCGATCGCGGACTGGCATTTTTAATGTGTTTGAAGGTCAAAGCTATTGGAGAACTGCGTCCACACAAACTCGATCAAACAAATATACGTAGACAAACAAACAAGCATGCATACAAACACATACATAAATACATACATACGTACATGCATACATATTATATGAGTAAGACCAACAGTTGTTTACAAGAAGAGGCATCAATGGCCCCAGCACATGGTGTAAGCGCAGTTGACAAACTGTATGAAGAACTCTCATACGAAAATCCCAAAATTTCGTTTCAAACCCGTTTGGACACGTGGTCGTTCTTTTCTGTAGATAATTTTATATAAAGTCTTCTTCCTGTTGTTCCAAATGGCAGCCGAACTGCACGTCTTTCTTCATGCACGGAGAATAGTAAGTGTTACTTAGTAATAGTTAACTGTAAGTCTTGAAACTTTATCCAAATCTTTAAGTTAGACAAAAAACATGCATTTTACTAAAGAGGGCAATGTCCCATTAGAACACCCAGGCTGTTTCTTTTTGACTTTTAAGACTTGGTAATTTAAGACTCCAAGAGACTGGAATAGAGAAAGCTATCCTCAAAACTTTATGCTGGCATTTCAAATTGGATGCTTCATTGATGGTGGCGTCAATGCGGTCATCATTGTAAGAAATGACCACATCGCAAATCGCACAATCCTTCTTCTTATATCTGAGGTGCCCACGATCAATTTGTTGATCATTCTGGCTCCTGGTTAAAATTCAGAGTGTGCCTTCTCTTAGAATGGTTGCCGTCCAAGGCTAACGAGTCCCATCTACCCTGACTCTATCCTGACGCCTAAAAGCCACGATTTATTTGAAATGAATGAAAACGTCCTTTAGACAAATGAAATCTGAATTTAAATACCATAGCAGCCTGGATTCTATTGAGAAATACGGTGCAAATGCCGAGGACAATCAAAGTATCCATTCAATATTTTTAAACAGTGGAACAGATTCCTCGTCGAATTAACTTGAAAGTTATTGCAGTAGTAAATGTTGCTAACAAAACTTAACGCTGTGCAATGACATCATGATTGCCGTAAGGCAAATAATGTCAACAATCATAGTTTGTAACAACCTGACCAGTTTTTTTACTAGGGTATTTATTCCAAGAGTTATTTTTGCGCCAGTGAGTTTTCTCTTCCATTTTATATTAATTATATATTATATCATATGTCAGAATTCCACACTAGTAGAAGGAATTTTTTTTTTTTAAGTGCTGGCTACGCTGGTCTCGATATTTAGGGGAAAAAAAATGACCAAAATGACAGAGGAGCGAAGAGTCTTCAACACCTAAATCTTAGAGGAAAACAGATCACTATCAGACCCAGATTTAGATTGTTGTATGATGTAAAAAAAAAAGAAAGAAAACAAAGATTTACACAGCCACGAATCCAAGCATGGAAAAGAAAAGCCTCAGGTAGGTCTCCGAGGAAGGACCAGCATGTTCTGTAGTGCCAAACGATGGACGTAAAGTTGGGTTTTGGGGGAAAGTAAATGTTATCCCCAAGTTAGAACCCATAAACTGGCTTTACATTTAATACAAGCATTTCTCACGTTGTTAACTTAAAATGGCTACATTTAGATTTAATGGTGTTTTTATTTTAATTTTATTTCTTAATTGAAAATAATACCCGGTGTTGCCATAAAATGCATTCGGAAAATAACAACTTCTACAAACGTTTTAGCTTAAATCCAAATCATGGTAGTGTTAAAAAAAAAAAATTGGCTATTTAAAAAATAATACAATATTAAATGGTCTCCTCTTAAATTTTTTAAATAAAATAATTTCCCGTTAGGGATACGTCCCCAGTGGTATCGCTTCCGTGTTGGGATCCCATTTCCCCTGTATGTGATTTGGATGCCCATCCTGATGGGATCTCGATCCTGATGGGATCCAGGTTAAATATGGATCCCGGAGGAATCATGTTGCCCATGGTATCATGATCTCGATTAAATCCCGATTGGGATCCTGATCCTGAAAACATCACTTCCCCAGTGAATCCCTTTCCCTATTGGATCCCGACATATAGAGATCATTTTCCCTCTGGAAGTATTCAGAATAAAAGATGGCTTTACCTGCACAAGTCGCAACATGATTTACACCATCATTTGCAAAACGTGAGGTAAATTCTACATAGGTGAGACAGGTCGTCGCATGGGGGACCGGTTCACTTTTTTTCTTTGAGTGGCATTGAAATGCATGCCATGTTCTCGCTAGTATATAAGAATGAGCTAGGTTCACATAACGCCAAAAGGGAGATATTTTAAGTACGTTCGAATTCCTAAAAGCAATCATAGTTATTTTCTATTATTTTACGGAAATCGAATAAATTTAAATGTGCAAGAAAATATATTAAATGCACTTTTATTTTAGTAAATTTTTTAAATATTATTATTATAAATTACAAATAGATTTAAAGTATCAACTAAGGGACCTTTTTAAAGCATTTTATATGTGTTGAAAGTTATGAAAAAATAAAATAAAATTTAAAAAAATCATGCTTAAAGAATTACACCATAATCACATTTATCGGGGAAAACCAGACATCAGTAGTTTTTAGTGGGTCTTTTAGTGTGTTGTTAATATTGCGAAATAAACTTCAAATTAATTTTTCTCAATAATCACGCCAATGACGTCATAGCGTGAATAGCTTATTTTGCTAAACTCTTAGGTTTCTTTAAATTTAATAACCGCGCGGGACTAAACTGACAATGTATTTTCCCTTTTAAAAGTAAACTTAATAAATGCAATTGATTGCTTTTTGAATTGTTAATAAAACACACACACACAAATTTTAACTTTGAATATTTTAACATTTTAAAAGTTTTGCCTTTTTTTTCTTCACAAATTTACTTTTTAAAAAATTATAACGAAATAAATTCTAACCTTTAAATCTAATTCTAATATGAAAATGACGTTTAAGCCAATCAGTGCAGCGCACTTCCATAGTCAAATAGCATTCACTAATCCACTTATAATTCATACAAAAAAGAACGAACCATATGAAGTACAAAATATGTTAGTTTGGATATGGAAAGGACTAGAATCCAGTGAAAGATTTTCTTAAATTATTTAAATCTGTGTGGGGAGGGTATGTTCACTTTGTCCCAGGCAGCACAAGATACGTCTCAAAATAAAGGAATGAATTGGATAAATAATTAGCCTTCTTAGGTATATACATATCGGAGGTAGGATATAGGATGTGTACATTTTTACGAGGATGACAATATATTTAAATCCTATGTTATTACATTTGTGAAAAAAGGTATGCAACTTTCTCTTTTTACAAATATTTATTAATATGTATATGTTAATTTTGCTCAAGGCAGCACAAGAAACGTCTCAAAATAAAGGAGTGAATTTGATAAATAATAAACCTACTTAAGTACATTGATATCGGAGGTAGGTAATAGGATGTGTACATTTTCATGTGGATGACAATATATTTAAAGCCTACGGTATTACATTTTTGAAAAAGAGATGTTGCATTCTCTTTTTACAAATATGTATAAGTTCAATTTGCCCAAGACAGCACAAGATACGTCTCAAAATAAAGGAATGAATTTGATAAATAATTAACCTTCTTGGGTAAATACATGTCGTAGGTAGGAAATAAGATGTCTACATGAGTTCGTGGATGACAATATAAATACCTCCTATGGGATTTTATTTATGAAAAAAATATGTTACATTCTCTTTTTACAAAAAGTTCATTTTACCCAAGGCAATACTAGAATAAATAACCCGATATTATCGGTATACTAATGGTAGGTCTTTGCAATAATTTCTAACTGCTATTTTTTAAAAATCATCACAATCCATAAATTTAAAAATTAATGATTTTTAAGTTTCTATCGTCATTAAATTTTGAGTGGTATTTATCTTCTATAGTTTATACGCCTACTCTACTCCGTTTTACGCTCCTAAAATACTTTTTCCTCTTCTAATCATGACCTTAAATTACCCAGTCTAAATAATCACTAATTATATAACATTTGTCACTAAAGAAGTACATTGATGAAAGATTACTACGCTAGAGAAATACTTTAGATTTACCCCTTTTCGTATTTCAATTAAAACCTTTTTTTTCTCTAAAAACAAGATGCGTATCAAAACAAAGTAATGAGATTGATAAATTATTAATTTTCTTAGGTAAGTACATGTTGGAGGTAGAAGATAAGATGTGTATAGTCTTAAGTGGATGTCCAAAGGTGGCCAAGCTTCAACTTGAGTAGAAAGTGTATGTTTTTTGAAGGATGGTGAGTTGCTTAATTCGCGAGCCTCACTCTTACGAAAATTCCGATTTAACCAAATGGCAAGAATTTTCAAGATGTATCGACATAGACAAGCATGCATTAGATGTGCAGTTTATCATTTTTGGTTGTTGTTATTGTTGCTGTCTTTATCCGGAATTTTCATTTTGTTAGTATAATCACACCAGGGTTCGATTTCAGAGTTTGTCTTTTCTTAGATGAGTTGCCTTCAATTAGATGAGTTGCCCTCTCTTAGATGAGTTGCCGCCCTTTCTTAGATGAGTTGCCTTCTCTTATACGTGTTTCCCTCTCGTAGATAAGTTTTCTTCTCATAAATGAGATGCCTTCTTTTAGATAAGTTGCTTTCTCTTAGAAGAGTTGCCTTCCCTTAGATGAGTTGCGTTCTCTAATATGAGTTGCCTTTTCTTAGATAAGTTTCTCTCTTAGATGAGTCGGCTTCTCTTAGATGAGCTGCCTTTCATTAGATGAGTTGCCTTCCCTTAGATGAGTTGCCTTCTCTTAAATGAGTTGCGTTCTCTTAGATAAGTTGACTTCAATTAGATGAATTGCCTTCTCTTAGATGAGTTGACGTTTATGAGTTGCCTTCTCTTAGATAATTGTCATTCTCTTAAATTCATTGCCTTCTTTTGGATGAGTTGCCTTCCCTCAGATAAGTTGCCCTCTAGTATGTTTTTTTAGGGGGAGGGGGGATGACAAAAACAAAACTTGAACGGCTTGTTAAGTTGTTTATTACCGGAGGCCCCCACGGTACATTTCAATTTTTAAAAAAACCACCAACAAATTCTGGGGGTGGGGAAAATGCCCCGTCCCGCCCTAACCACATGACGTCCCTGTTTATCTTTTGAAATGCTCTGTATTAAAATGCCATCATAGAATTTAAACGAGCCCAATAACTTGATGTTAAAAAAAACAAAATATAATTTGAAAAAAAAAAAAATTATAATAATGTGTTCTAACCTTCCGTACACTCAGGTAGGTTACGGAAACCGTTGCACCCGCCTGGACAGTACCCTGTCGTCGAGTTGCACACACTGCCGACACATTTATTGCACGACTGAAGACAGTTCAGACCCCAGAAACCAACTTTACAAGCTGTCAAAGAATTTTTTTTTTTTTTAAATCTTTATTTTTCCCAAGCGGAGAATGGAACCACCCCCCCCCCCCCCCCCCCCCGGAAGCTGTTTATTAAATCCCGCGACCAAGCGAAAGCGACTCTTGTTGGGGAATTCCTGGCATGTAAAGGGTATGAGAATCACTTTTGTTATGTGTAGAGCATTGTTGTCTTGTTTGATAGGGAAAAGATGTTGAGTTAGAGATTTTAGGAATAGCTGTATCATTTGTATGAGAGTGTTGTGACGTAATTGTGTAATGGGAAGTGACGCGTTAGTTTTTAGTGTTTTTGGAGAAGAGAGATGGCCGTTGTGCACTATTCAAGACATAGCTTCTTGTGTTATGTTTCTATGTGTGAGGATTTCAACTAGGTATATTGTGAAGTTGAACGTTTACAAGCTGTATAGTGAAGTACACTGATTGTCTTGTTGAAGGGGCATATTAAACTTATATATTGTAACGAATCGTGGAGTGTTTATTGAATTGGAGACTATTACTTACTATTGGTTGTGCTGTTCGGTGATCAAGTGGGAGACTTGGCTGGATGAATAGACACTCATTGCCATGAGTGGATGATTTGCAACACAACAGATACAACGTCACGGCAACATCACGGCTAAACGTTCTAATAACGGACTTACTGAGCTAAACCTACCCTGTGTGCAAAATGACGGGTCGGAATAACCACTACAGCCTTCCAAGCAAGAACCATTTCTGATACACGAACTGTTTAAACATTTCGGGGGGGGGGGGGGCATATCTCACAATCGAGTTTAGTAGTCCAGCGATACATTTTGTGGGAGGAAAAGCTCATGTTTAATAATGTTTTAATAATTTCTCAAGAAAAATCTGTGGGTGTTAAGTTACCTTTTTCGGGGGGGGGGGGTCATATCTCACAATCGAGTTTAGTAGTCCAGCGATACATTTTGTGGGAGGAAAAGCTCATGTTTAATAATGTTTTAATAATTTCTCAAGAAAAATCTGTGGGTGTTAAGTTACCTCAACTCATCCTTTACTAGCAAGGGGAGCACGTTGCGTTAAATTTTAGTTAAAAGATTTCAGAATCGGCTTCATTTTTTTAAAACCATTCCAGCCTAATCCAGGGTAGCATTGATTAATTTTGAAAATAAAAAATTAAATAAATTTATCTTAACATTATTTAGTGGTAAATTTTAAAAATATATCAAATTTCTGGCATATGATATGACACCTTTTTTCCCCCTTAAATCCTGAAATTAAAAATTCATTTTAAACTGAGTAAAAAATATTAAATTAAATTTATCATAAGAATAAATAATTAAAACAATGAAACGCATATCGAGAAAATAACACAAAATCTAAAATGTGTTGTTTCTTCCTTGTTGGGTGGCAGTAGTATCAAAGTTTGTTTAATTATGTATAACGTTACAAAATTGAAGTGTTTGTCGCCCACAATTAAATTTAATGTCTTTATTGCAAAGAATAAAAAAATTAACAGAATTGTGTTTAATCTTGTAAAAAGAAACTTTGTTTCAAAGGCAACTTTAAACCACTTAAATGTAGACAAGTCTTCAATTATTCTTGAAAAAAGAATTACGCTAATGAGACCTATGCAAAACAAACAACAAGAACAACACAGAGGAGAAATCATTGAAGCTAATGTATTCGAATTGAAGTAGACAAGCGTAAAAAAATGTTTCATTTTTATTAATTTTTGAAAAAAAAATTCTGTACAGACTGTCTTTGCTCAATGCATGTTAAGAAACTTTTTTTATTTTCCTACTGTTTAGTTAACCCCAACAAGGCCACTCCCAAGCCCGGGTGCAAAAGGATGAGGGTTGACTTGAGGCCAGCTACCTCACCTGTAAAAAGCCAACTGCTACAGAAATGTCAACAAGGAAAAAAAAAACGATTTTCAGCCCTGAAAAGAGAGGGCTCTTCTTCTTCTTCAAGAAGACTTGTGAAGCCTTGCGGCAAAACCAAGGCTATACTGGAAGCCTAAAAGCCGAAATCATCCTTTCTTAGGACAAGGAGAAACGAGCTAGAGGCAGACACGCAAGATATGGGATACACCTGGAAGCGACTGGAAAGGAAAGCACAATACCGTGTCTCGCTGGGTGGATAGATGGCTGTTTGGGGTGGCAGACTGGAAATAATCATCGACGGCTAATTGACCCACTTTGACTCTAACGAACTGAACCTTGTTTCCGATGAAAAATAACATTTTTTCTCTCAAATTTTCAAACAAACCCATCCCGACTCCTAAAAAAAAGTCACCCCTTTCAAGGCAAAATGAAACGAATATCATGACACTAATATCACGAAATGAAATTCCCAAATCACCGCTTTAAATGAGATTCATTTTTTAAAAGATATATATTGCAAGTGTGTTTGGTGCGTGGTCTAATATAGTCTTTATTTTAATAGTTTGTGAAGTAAATCTGCAGTGTAAAAGCGTTTTTGTCAAGAGAATCTATATACATATATAATTCGCCAGCAAAGGTTAAACACCAACACGGCTCAAACACCACGCAGTCTATTTATAGATACGCCAGAGTGTGGTTCAATAATGAGTTCACTAGCGCGCAAAATATTAATCTCGATAACTATGCTATATATATTATAAATTTTTTTTTTAATAACGCAATTGCGTTTGGTGCGTAATATTCTCTTTTCGGAAATAAAATCGTCTCAACTTAAGTATTGTGTAAAAAAAAAAAATCTGTTTAAAAGTGTTTGGGACATGATAATATTAATATAGTTTGGACAATTGTATCTTTCTTTCGCGAAGTCTTCACTCATCTATGAGCAATTCTGCGACGTATGCTACGCCGCGGGTCGTCTAGTATTATATATAATTCAGGAGCGTGTTTAAAATGTTCTGTTGCAAAGCTTTTGGGGAATTGGATTCTTATAAAGTACCTTATTTGTATTTATGTTTGTTCAAATGTCAGCCCCACCACCATTGCTCATTATTTCATTTTGTAAATGATGTATTACGAAAAAAAAAATTTGTTTCGAGTCTTTTAAATTAAATTCTGTGTATCAACATCGCTTTTGTTAGTTGATTGGCTGGCAACATCTTTGGACGACTAAATGACCAACTTTTCGTCAACCTTAGAATATGCTATTGAGTAAATAGACTCGTTGCCGATGAGAATGCATTCTGTAAAATTTTCAGCTCCAACACTTAACTCCAACAATCAAACATCAGTTGTTCCTGTTTTGTTTTTTTTTTCTAGGGAAAGATGAAGAAAATATGATTTCACGAAATAAAATATCCCGATAACTGCGCTAAAAAATATTCTTTAACAAAAAATTGTGCACGTGCGTTTGTTAAATATTATTTTTATTTAGTTTTTTTTCTAAGATTGTTAATGAAATAAATCTGATTTGTAAAAAAAAAGATGGATGATTAGAATATCAATATAGTTCAAAGACGTAAAAATATTTTGCGGTTGTGAGCCTTGTTTGTAGGGGAAGCACTGATTGGGGTGCTAAAAAAGTGAGTTACTTGTTAACATTTTTTGGTCAAATTTTCAGCCCAATGCCCTATTGCTCAATATTACGATTTATAAAGGATTCATATGAAAAAAAACATTTTTTAGGGGTTGTTTAATGATTAACGTATTCCTGCTAGTTCTTAATTTTGCTTGGGTGCGCAGATGGCTGATGAGACATATTCTGACACGAAATGTTCTTGTGCGGTAAGTGCATGAGATGGGTGTGAGTGTGAAATCATCGGGCCTAGAGCTAGCCAGGGCTTATCTATTGTGTCTTTTGTGGTCTAAAAAAAAAAAAAGATACCAAGGTTAACAGTAGTTGCTGTTAGAATATTACCCTTTGAATGGCTTATGAGACATATTCTGACACGAAATGTTCTTGGGCGGTAAGTGCATGAGATGGGTGTGAGTGTGAAATCATCGGGCCTAGAGCTAGCCAGGGCTTATCTATTGTGTCTTTTGTGGTCTAAAAAAAAAAAAAAGATACCAAGGTTAACAGTAGTTGCTGTTAGAATATTACCCTTTGAAACACGTCACTCCACTCATGGGGTGCAGAGAAAGGGAGGAATATTTAGATGATACATTTTGAAAGCACTTTGAAACATTAACATAGGTATTGAAATTAATTTTAAAAGTGTTTATGCCTAACATATAATTATATCTGAGAAGAAACTAAGACGTCGATAAAAAAATTAGTTTTTCTTATGAGCTATTATTTTCATAAAAATATTACAGTAACACCTCCGTTTTGAGACCCTCTCTTAGACGAATTCCTCAATCATCAGACTGGAATACAAATTCACCGATGCTTTGTACGATCTAAGAGACCTCTCTTAAACGACTTCCCCTAAAAACGTGACCTGTGACCTTCAATAATTCAATTTTACGACTTGAAAAAGACAGATTCCAAAGCAATGCCATATATGAGCGCTTGAAGAAAACAGTTTCCCTTTACAACTTTCTTCTTCCCAAGTAGATAACCAGCTCAGTGACACTAAGAATGAGAAAGATAAACATGAAGAACCACCTTTCAACTTCTCCACTGCCCAAGGAGCTGGCCAGATTTGCCTTGAGCAGTGGCCTTTCAGACTTTGCCGAAACCGTGTCTGGTGTTCAAACAGAAATAACACCTTTCTTTCGAAAAAAAAAAAAAAAACTATTCAAAGATTGAATTAAAATAATTACAACAGTATTAATGCGCTTATCTTATTCATAAATAGGTGAAACTCTAAGCATGTACTCAGCACTTACACACGCTTTTAAACGACTACCGTACCAGCACTGATTTTTTATTTTCGAATTATGAGGAACAGGAAGATAGTGACTGTATTTGAGACATAATTTAATGTATATTTGTGATAGAACATAGTAGATATTGCCTATGCTTAATGGTATGTGTATTTTCAAACAAATAAATTTTACTTGTTAACTTAATTTTCGAAATGTCGTTTTTCGAAAATGCCCTACCTCTTTTTAAAGACCCCTCAAATTTAAGACCCCGTTTTAATGGCAATATAAAGGTCGTAAAACTTACTGTTTTACTGTATAATATATATATATATATATATATATATATATATATATATATATATATATATATATATA
>CAXITT010000163.1:39385-52656 GCA_964033795.1 Lymnaea stagnalis | reverse complement strand
GGGGGGGGGGGGGGGGGGGGGGGGGGGGGGGGGGGGGGGGGGGGGGGGGGGGGGGGGGGGGGGGGGGTTTGTGGGTCTTGGATGGGTGGGTGGATGGATGGATGGATGGATGGATGGATGGATGGATGGATGGATGGATGGATCGATCGATCGATCGATGGATGGATGGATGGATGGATGGATGGATGGATGGATGGATGGATGGATGGATGGATGGATGGATGGATGGGTGGATGGATGGATGGATGGATGGATGGATGGATGGATGGTTGGTTGTTTATTTGGTTGGTTGGTTGGTTGGTTGGTTGGTTGGTTGGTTGGTTGGAGGGTTGGTTGTATAGATAGATAAAAGGTTTCCTTGAATAGTTGCTCAAAAGGTAGCTTTTATTCGGTAAGCGTTATCTATACACATTTAAAATTTAATGCATGTATATATCTCCCTTATGAGCTCCTATACCAATTTTTTTTTTTTTTTGCTTTTCTAAGCTTAATATAATATTCGTATTCGTTCCTATACCT
Organism: Lymnaea stagnalis; assembly: GCA_964033795.1. Lineage (NCBI taxonomy): Eukaryota > Metazoa > Mollusca > Gastropoda > Lymnaeidae > Lymnaea > Lymnaea stagnalis. Next base: position 52,137 of record CAXITT010000163.1, on the reverse strand, counting down.
TTCATCTGATTGCGATATTACTTTGGTAAGTTGTTGTCCGCACGCCGCAATGATTTCTGTATTAGGTTATCCATTTTGAACTATTCCTATTGGAGCCGTGGGCCCTAAGATACGTTTTTCTTATATGAGCAATATAAATATGATTTTAAACAGAGCTATGCATGTGAGGATGGAAATAAATATAATTCAAATAGCGACATCTCACGTTGTATGTGACATGATAAGTAGGTTTCTTAATTAGAACAGGCATTTTACAATTTAGCTTTTGGGGCCGGAGGCCTTAATTTAAAATATAAAAAAAAAATATATATTTTTAGCCATATGAATATAACTTCAAACAGAACTACTGCATGAGTGGATCAGTCGGTAAAAGTGTGTGAACTAAATTTTGAAAACCCACGTTGCCTGCTCACGTGTCGAAAAAAACTAGTTTATTTGTGTACGCACCAGATGCATGACAAAAATTTTTTTTTAATAATTACTATAAAAAAACGTAAATAAAACACACTAAATATTTTTTCTTGGAGTGGCATTGCAACGCATGCCGGGTTCTCGCCAGTGTCTCATAATGCCGCTTCATTCTAATCAAAAAAAGTCATTTTGGCAGTTAACATACATTTAAAATTCAAATTTCGCAATGTTAACATCACAATGAAATCTGCAGCAGATCATAGGGTTAGTCACTGAAGGGCGGTTGTTTTTTCTTCCCCACTAGTGAAATAATTTAACGGAGATGCCTTGCGTTAAAATTGTTTTTAGTTATGTGCTGAAAATGTACAATGCATGTACGAAAACCATTTCCATTTGTTTGGATCAATAAAAGAACATTGTCTTATCTTATAAATGCAGTGGCGTCGCTAGGGTCGGTGTCACCCGGTAAACTCATGGTGTCACCCCAATCCCCCCCCCCAAAGCCCCTTTCCTCCGTTGTACGAAAACCATTTTCATTTGTTTGGAGCAATAAAAGAACATTGTCTTATCTTATAAATGCAGTGGCGTCGCTAGGGGCGGTGTCACCCGGTAAACTCATGGTGTCACCCCAATCCCCCCCCCCCCAAAGCCCTTTTCCTCCGACATCCACGACCGATTTCTGGTTGTTTAATTATGTCCGCTTTATAACAATAACAAGAACAAAATAATTGATTGTCAGAAGTTAAATGTATTTAAGCGCTGTAACATGTACTAACAATCATCCGACTACACCGTATTTTTATCAGTGGAAAGATTTATTTTTTTTCATAATTTGGATAAATATAGCTTCCTGCCACTTACGAAAGTGACCGAATACTTAAATCGTCGTTTAATCATGGTCAAAACAATGTTTTTTTTTTCTGAACTAATGATAAGGTCATCTCTTTTCTGACGCATCATCCTTGAAATGTTCATAAAGCACGCATGTCGATAGATTACATTGATTACAAATGTACATATGATCGCTCATCCTTATATCAAATTAGGTCAGACCGAGCAGCGTGGACTGTGAGGTGGTGTCACTATGTGCGGTACGCAACCCCCTCCCCCTCCCCCACCAAACCGCACATCTCTAGCTACGCCAGGGAATAAAACGTTTCTAGGAATTACTCCTATTGAAACGGCCCTAAAATTTGCTGGCGGATTTACTGCTATTAAGACACGGGCGAAGAACTCCCTGTAAGTTAGTTCAAAGATATAAATTTGAGTTACTGCTCCCAAACACTAGGCTTGTATTAACAGCATCTTCCCCCCTCCCCCTCCCCCCAAATCTGTCAACAGTTTCGGTTAATGAATTGAAATTGCTATTGCACGAGAACGAGTCCACACCGAGGATTTTGTGCAATGAATCGACTCCGTTTAAGGTATTACATTTGAGATTGGAGATCCGCTGCAAGGTTAACGTTGCGATAACGAAACTGAATGTATTCGGATTGGCCACAAAGAGCCTGTGCCGCTTGTACATCAATGGAGGTATGGTATACACTTACGTCACGAAGAAAATGAAGAATATAGTTTTTCATACTTTTTTTTTTTCTTTTTTTCTCTTAATTTATTTTTTCTAGAGAACCATTGCTAATTCTATATAATTTATTGTACATATATCAATATTAAACCCAAATAAACACATACGTTTCAACGCTTATACATCTTTATATATCTGTTTCTATATATTATATATTAGATCACTATTTTTTTTTAAATTTCAAGCAAGTTGGTTCTGTGCGAATCTATGAAAGGAGAAAGTGTGCTTCTTAGATAGACCTCAAGTTTGTGTTTCTCCGTAGAAAGCGATTGGTTCATTTGCTTCTCTTCATTGACATGCAAATCCTTCTTTGGGGACGTTTTGAAATGAATCATTGTGACCATATCATAGAATATAAAGTGTAGAATAGTTGTTGTTTTTTCAGGTTTTTTCAGTCCTTGAAATATTTTAAAAACGCTTAGTGATATCAGTTTAGTTTTTTTTTGTTTTTTTTTAAATTTCCTTTCACAACTACCGTAATTATCAGATGGTGTCTGTTGGTTCCGAGTTAGAATGCGCAACGGGAACCCAGAGTTTTCAAATAATTTTTTAACATCAGATTCTTGTGAGTAATTGCATATTTTCTTGAAGCGTCCCTGTCAGACACAGTGTGTGATAATGCAATGGCTGTCAGAGCAGCTCCTATATTGTAATTCTCTGGTCAGCGCGGGTCGCTCTTTAAAAAAAAAAATAATAAGCATATTTTTAGCACCTAATTTTGTAAATTTCTGCAATGAATTTTTTCATCCAAAAATTGATTATACATTTTACGATTAATTGATAATTCTGTATAAATCATCTTTGTGCTGGGAGAAATGGATCAATGACCACGAATTCATTTCTGCACACTCTTTGGACAAGATTATATAAAATGTGTAATTTCTAAAAGAAAAAAAAAGAAAATCATAATTTTATGCTGAGATTGATTAATAATTACATGGAAAAAAAGTAATTGTGTATATAAAAATAGCTTGTTTTAAAAATACATCAAAAGGACATGCAAGGTGACTATAAACATTTAAATATTTCCTTGTATACAAATGCTCAGATAACAGATTAATTGCAAGTATGTGAAAATGAACTAGAGTGTCATTTTTTAGGTGAACTGATCAAGTTGTTGATATATTTTTTTTTCTTTTTCATTGTGGCTCAAATGAAAATCGAAGATAAATTTAAAGCTAAATGGCGTCGCCCATTTCATCTAACGTTATATTTTGTTCACCCCACTCCCCTATAAAAATATCAAAAATTGAAATCAAAACATTATTTTTTGGTGTGTGTTTTTGTAATCCTTGTATTGCAGGTCGAAACGTTGCATTGAAACAGCCAACCTATCAGAGCGACAATGTGCAAGCAGGTGTTTTAACTTCCTCCGATCTGGCTGTTGACGGAAGCAGCTCACAAAGACCCGAGGACAACTCCTGTGCACAAAGTACCGAACAGTTAACCCAGGCTCCGACGTGGACGTTGACCTATGAGAAAGAATTCAACATCTTTCGATTTATCGTGCACAATATAATGGACGTTGGTGAGTTGTGCGTTTGAAAACGAGGCGACGCAAATATGATAAATCGCTTCGGGTGGAATTGTCAGGAACGGGCGATGTGACGACAGCTATAGGAAAAACGTGCAAGAGCGATCGGACGAGCGTTTCGCTTGAACGCCTTCGTCGCCAGACACAAAAATAGCACGAACATCGGAAGAAAAGGACTTTAGACATCATGTGTCAAAAATGTTTTTCGGTGCATTATGGGCACGTGTCCAAGGACTTCCGTCAGAATTGACTTGTTTTTTTTTTTACATACTAACAACAGAAACTACAATTTTTCTTCATTTCGTTTTATGGCGTCTTTGTTATTTCAAGTATTTTTTTTCCCCCAGGCCACAGGCTTCAAGGGTACACGCTTGAGTGTTACGATGCCCACCATGAGAGAGTATTCACGTACCTGGATACGAATGAAGACCAACGGGAAATATACTTTTTTTTAAATGACCACTGGAAGCAACCAATCAAATCGATTTATATCACTGCCTCAAATCTCTCCTCAGAGGGCTTCTTGGCACTATGCGAGGTGGAGACCTATGGAGGTAATACGCCGTGAAGTATTCAAATTTAAGTATTTTGGTTTGGATCAATTGACTAAGTAGAGCAGGGGGTCTCCAAACTTTTTTTCACGGCGGGCCGAGTAACGGGGAAAAAAAATGACGAGTGTGAGCTGGCTAATGTTTCTGTACAACACCTTCAAGCCAGAACGAAGGCTCTGGGGAAAGAATGCAAAAATCTAAGTTTATTGTGCCATGTTAATCACGGGTAAGTAAAGAAGGAAAAAATCTAAGTTTATTGTGCAAAGTTAAACAAGGGGAAGGTGCAATGTAAAAAAAAAAAAAAAAGAAAAAAAAGAAAAAAAAAGAAATCCAAAATATTTATTTTCAAAAAAAAATTATTAAAGGAGGTGACGTTAACAAGCAGATAACATCACACGTGGTGCACACATTTTCAAATATCACAAACTAAGCAGCAAAGAAAGTGAGTGAGACTTATGAAACTGACGTTTGGCTTTCAAGATTTCATTAATCTTTGGTTTCGAATGCCTGCATCCAATCAAGAGATTTGTTCTCAAATTTTTATCATTCACTCGTTTTGCGATTTCGATGTGTTGACCTCACATACTTAATTTTTTTAAATGTTTTTGCTCATATACATACGTTTTTCCAAAAACTGATTCCCATAAAGCGACCAAGTTTTTCAGTTTCATAAACTCAGCATCAGGTTAGCAGCGGTAAAATTCAACAAGTATTACTTTTCTGGGTAAACATATGTTTTATTAAGCAAATTCAGTACCGTCGGCGGGCCGTAGTTTGGAGACCCCTAAAGTGGAGCAAAGTAAATAGGCACCATATTCATTCTTGGCCCGAAGAAATAACTACCACCTATTTTTTTTAAATTGCGTGTTATTTTTTAAAATAAAAAAATCACATTCACTTATCCCTTGTTCATGCAATCTGTTTCCTTATTTATTATATACACATTTCATCTGCAACGCGATTGAGCGTCTCGTATCAAGCTCTTTCATCGATTGTGTCCCGTAATCACATTCAAACTAACTCGGCACAGGTCCTGTACTAAAAACATTGTAGACTTAATCAAAGTCTGTCAAGCCTTTTCATTTTCCCCTATTCGTATTTCCATCTCGTGTCATCATTGCGACCGCTACGTTCAGTGAACGGCGGGGGCAAATGTGGGGTGTCGGGTAGGTCATAGGAGCGCCGTAAGATTTTGGGGACTTAAAATTACAAAACATTTAATATTTATTTTGTCGATTATGTACCAATAATTTTTTTAAAACTAAAGAGTAGAGATATAAACATGCTTAAAACGTTTAAAAGAAAAGACTCTATCAAAAACGAGATATAGTAACTAAATAGTCTTCTTCTTCCTCTTATGCCTTTTTACCCCGTTTGTGTATAGGGCGTTCACAAAGATCTTCCATTCATCGCGGTCTTGTGCTTCCTAACCAGTCGCTTATAAGTGTATCCCATATCTTGCGTGTCTGCCTCTAGTTCGCGGCTCCGTGTCCTTAGAAAGGAGGATTTCGGCTTTTAGGCTTCCAGTATAGCCTGGGTTTTGCCGCAAGGCTTCATAAGTCTTCTCGAAGAAGCTCAGGTCTGAAAATTGTTTTGTTTTTCCCACGTTGACACTTCTGTAGCAGTTGGCTTTTTACAGGTGAGGTAGCTGGCCTCAAGTCAACCCTCATCCATTTGCACCCGGGCTTGGGAGTGGCCTTGTTGGGGTTAACTAAACAGAAGGAAAATATAACATTTTCTTAACATGCATTGAGCAAAGACAGTCGGTGCAGAATTTTTTTTTCAAAAATTAATAAAAATAAAACATTATTTACGCTTTGTCTACTTTAATTTGAATACATTAGCTTCAATGATTTATCATCTGTGTTGTTGTTTGTTTTTGTTTTTTTTGTGCATAGGTTTTCTTTACGTAATGCTTTTTCAAGAATAATTGAACACTTTTCTACTTTTAAGTGGTTTAAAGTTGTCTTTGATACAAAGTTTCTTTTTAGAAGATTGAACACACATCTTTTAATTTTTTATTCTTTGCAATAAAGACATTAATTTTAATTGTTGGCGACACACACTTCAAGTTTGTAACGTTATACATAATTAAACAAACTTCGATACTACTGCCACCCAACAAGGGAGAAACAACACATTTTAGATTTTGTGTTATTTTCTCGATATGGGTTTCATTGTTTTAATTATTTACTTTTATGATAAATTTAATTTAATTTTTTTGACTCACAATGTTTAAAATGAATTTTTACTTTTTAATTTCAGGATTTAAGAGCAAAAAAATGTGTTATATCTTACGCAAGAAATTCGATATATTTTAAAAATTTTAACACTAAATAATGTTGAGATAAATTTATTTAATTTTTTAATTACAACTTTAATCAATGCTATCCTGGATTAGGCTGGAATGGGTAAAAAAAATGAAGTCGATTCTGAAATCTTTTAACTAAAATTCAACACGACCTGCTCCCCTTGCTAGTAAAGGGTGAGATGAGGTAACTTAACACCCACAGATTTTTCTTGAGCAATTATTAAATATGAGATTTTCCTCCCACAGATTGCATCGCTGGGACTACTAAACTCGATTGTGAGATTTGCCCACCGAAATGTTTCAACAGTTCGTGTTTCAGAAACGGTTCTTGCTTGGAAGGCTGTAGTGGGTTTTCCGACCCGCCCTTTTGCACACAGGGTAGGTTTAGCTCAGTAAGTCCGTTATCAGCCCGTTTAGCCGTGGCGTAGCCAGGGTTTAGTGCGCGCCAAAAAGGTGTCCAACATCACTCACTTCCCATGGAAAAATCTCTGCAGTTGGCCGAAAATGCCGCCCCTCCACATCAAAAAAAGAGCTACACTGGGCGGACCACCCCTAATGCACCCCTGCCCTTATTCCTGCGCCACTGCTCCCTTTGTCACCACCCTCGGAATTCTGCATGCCAGGAATTCCCCAACAAGATTCGCTTTCGCTTAGTCGCGGGATTGAAAAAACAGCTTCTGTGGGGGGGGGGGGTGGGGGGTGATGCCATTGTCCGCTTGTGAAAATAAAGAGCTTTTTTTTAAAAAAAAATTTCTTTGACAGCTTGTAAAGTTGATGTCTGGGGTCTGAACTGTCTTCAGTCGTGCAATAAATGTGTCGGCGGTGTGTGCAACTCGACGACAGGGTACTGTCCGGGCGCGTGCAACGGTTTTCGTAACCTACCTGAGTGTACAGAAGGTGAGAACATATTTTTATTTTTATTTTTTTTTCAAATTACATTTTGTTTTTTAAGCATTAAGTTATTGGGCTCGTTTAAATTCTACGATGACATTTTAATACAGAGCATTTCAAAAGATAAACAGGGACGTCATGTGGTTAGGACGGGACGGGGCATTTTCCCCATCCCAAAATTTGTCGGTGGTTTTATTGAAATTGATATGTACTGTGGGCGCCTCCGGTAATAAACAACTTAACAAGCCGTTCAAGTTTTGTTTCTGTCATCCCATCCCCTCCCCCCCCCCCCCCCCCCCCCCCCCCCCTGAGGTTTGCGCCAATTTCCTATCAGTCCTCCACGACGTGAGGGAGAGGGCGAGTTCCCCCAGAATCCGCGACTCGGAGATGGCATTCGTGGAGTCAGAATTTAGAAAGGGATAAAACTATAAAAAAAGCCATAAGAGTGGGCAATTTATCTGAGGGAAGGCAACTCATCTAAAAGAAGGCAACTCATTTAAGAGAATGACACTCATCTAAGAGAAGGCAATTCATCTAATTTTAAGTCAACTCATCTAAGGGAAGGCAATTTTCTAAGGAAAAGCAACTCATCTAAGAGAAGGCAACTCATCTAAGAGAAGGCAACTCATCTAAGGGAGGCAAATCATCTAAGAGAAAATAACTCATCTAAGAGAAAGCATTTCATCTTAGAGAAGGCAACTCATATAAGGGAAGGCAACTCATCTAAGAGAGGGAAACTTTTCTAAGAAAAGGCAACTAATATAAGAGAAGGCAACTCATCTGAGGGAAGGCAACTCTTCTTAGAGAAAGCAACTTATCTAAAAGAAGGCAGCTCATCTATGAGAAGGTAACTTATCTAAGAGATGGCAACACATATAAGAGAGGGCAACTCATCTAATGGAAGGCAACACATCTAAGCAAAGGCAAACTCTCAAATCGAACCCTGAGGTGATGCTACTAACAAAATGAAAATTCCGGATAAAGACAGCAACACTAACAGCAACAAAAAATGATAAACTGCACATCAAATGCATGCTTGTCTATGTTAATTCATTTTGAAAATTCTTACCATTGGGTTAAAGCGGCATTGCCGTAAGAGTGAGGCTCGCGAATTAAGCAACTCACCTTCCTATTTAAAAAAAAACATAAACTTACTACTCAAGTTGAAGCTTGGCCACCTTTGCAAGCGAAGGAAGAAAAATTATGAAAATAAGAATCAATTGATCGCGAAATCTTTTTTAAAGAAACCTTATCTTTGTTTTAGCTTTTTAAAGACGGTTTGCTAATTTATATATATTTTAAACGACGCAAAAAACACTTTATAAATAGCAACACTGTTGAGTCGCCATCTTGCCTTCCAGACATAGATAAAGTTAACACATTAATATTTTAGTATTATGATTCGTGAAGTCTCTTGTTCATGCTGCAGCAGGTCATACAATTTTAATTCGTCCCCTACAAAATTTAAAAGAAACTGGATTATTAAACGAGTTTGAATTCAATCTAAACTACTTTTCGATGCAATGTTAGCATACAGCGGTCAATCTAAGGCCATAGAAAGTTTTTTTCTTTTAAGTATGGGTAAAAGAAGGATGCTGCCAAAAGATACTTTTTTAAAAAAAAATCATTAAGGAAAGTTACAGTAAAGCTCTGCAACAAGGCCAAAGAGAAATATTTTAAAGTTTAATATGCATAAGAAGAGTAAAATGGATTTTTTTCTTCTTCAGAATGCTCCCCCGGAACCTGGGGAGAGAACTGCTTTATGATTTGTCCAAACTGTACGGATGTTAAATGCCATCCACAAGAAGGTTTGTGTGCTGAAGTCTGCAGCGGTTTCAGTGATCCGCCAGAGTGCTCCATAGGTGATACTTGTGTGTGTGTGTGTGTGTGTGTGTGTGTGTGTGTGTGTGTTTATCCTTAAAAAATACCAATGTGCTTTAAACAGTTAATCATTAACAGAAGGTGTATTGCTATAAATAGTAGAGGCCAATGAATGTGAATTTAAATGTTGAGGCTGATATATTCTGGAACATGCAGTTTCCAAAGACTTTCCTTAATTTTTAATAGGTCCTTTCCATTGATTTAAACCAGTGGTCGGCAAATCGCGGCTCGCGACTCCCTTTAGCGGTTCGGCCAGTCGGCCACAAATCAGTTTTTGTCTCCGAAAAACATTTTCTTGACAGGTTCGTGAAAAGAAATGTAGCTCTCAAAATTATTTTAATCGTCCTGCAGCTTATTTTGTGTGTGCGAGTGTGCTCTTTTTGACTTACGAGTTTGCCGACCGATGACGTACACCTAACGATTATACATATTAACATTATTTGCGAGATTTTTTTAATTTTTTAAAATTTATTTATTTATATATATTTTTTTTTTGTATGTATTTAATATGACTGAATGATCCTCGGTCAAAAACCACGCACACTGCACATGTTAAGGCTAGGCAAATAGTTAACTATGCTTTGGTGAAGGTTTTGTGCAGCTCCTTAGATCGGTTCGTTGTCAAGATACGTGTCGTCACGCTGTGCATGGCGTCGTATCTGCTGTTAGAGGCAGAATGCGCTTTTGATTACGTTAAATTTTGTTTTCAGCGACTGAGATATTAGAGTTGAGTGAGTAGAGTCGAGACAGAAAACGAACCTAAATCTGTTTCCGTATGAGCAACTGGGCCAATACTTTCAGGGATCAAACAGTTCGCAGTGCTGTGTTGATTATTGACAACACATTATTCAATATCCCAGACGGGAAGACTAGACACTTCACAACCGCTCGGAGCACTAGCATACATCCTTATTGCGGTAATGTGAGGGTGTTTATTATAAGTCGTGAGATATCGGTAATAATGAGGAATATTGTGAACTGATTTTTATTTATTTTTTTTTTGGATGTCTTCCTGGACATTGTGTAGGGTGGAAGAAACGCATTTCTTCGGGTAAAATAAAATCCTCGGATCAACAGATCCGAGTAGTTCAGAGACAGTAATTGGGGATTTGAAACGGTTTAATGAGATGGCGCGAGTTATTAGCGCTTCGTCGGGATCTCACCCTAGTCGCAACGTACACATCCTCACTCAGAAGATAGACACACAACTGTGCGGTCCTGCGCGAGGACGTGCGACGCTGCTAAGCAACGCCCCTTCGGACGAGTCTGCTCTTAAAACAGGGATACGTCTGCGGGTGATGATTTTTTTTTTCCAAGATGGGAAATATAAACATGCCAGCCCCTAAATCCGTGTCTCTCTCCCATGGAAGCATGCACACAGGGACGTTGGGGCCCATACTGCGCGTCCAACTGCTCTCACTGTGAGAACGAGATATGCGAGTCAACCACGTCTGGAAACTGCAAGGGCCTCTGCGTTGGTTACACGAACCCGCCACTGTGCAACGAAGGTGAGAAACATTTTTACGATTGTCGAGGCCCGCAAGAAACCAAAATGGCTCAGTATTACGAGACAATGTATTTACACATTTTTCCCCCTCCCTCAGAGCTAAATTCCCCCCCCCCTTTTTTTTTTAATTGTCCCAATAACTTTAAAACTAATTAGATAATAAATGTTATTTACCTTTTATAGACGTTTGTTTTACTCTTGTTATTAGTATTATCTTTTTAACAAATTATATTGAAATCAGCGTTTTATTGGGGGATAATCAATTAGCATAGACTTTGTTTTTGAGGAAATTTCTTTCAGAAGCTAGATATTCCTTTGCGAGAGGACAAGCATATTTTATATTTTCAGTACATAATTAATTCTAATTGGAAATTGTAATTGAATGCGGTATATTGTTTTGCGGGTGACTATTTACTATTATTTTTTTTTAAGTTTAAATTTTAATATCATAAAAAAATTGAAGAAAATTTTTTTTAAAAACCACTTGGCGAAGGACTGATTTGCCAATACATGTATCGCATGCAATAATTTGATTTAAACAAACTGTTATAAAATTACAAATTAAAATTGTGCAGTGCGTTTCATAATTTCCCATACTTAAAAGAAAAATAAACTAATGCTAAAACCCAAATTGAAAAAGCAATCTCTGTAAAATATCGATTCTCGTGTTGTTAGAATGCAGGAACGATACCTATGGCGTTCAGTGTAAAGAAACGTGCAGCAGTCATTGTGTTCAAGGGTTTTGCCACACACAAACCGGAAACTGTACCCTGGGGTGTGAGGAAGGCTACACGCCACCTGATTGTAAAGGTACTTTTTTGATTTTTCCGGTGCATTGTCAAAAAATATTATACATATTTTTTTAAATGGCTCACTTTTCTTTTGAAACGGAGTGTTATAAAATGTGTTGATGCGTAAGCAGTTCAGGTGTCATCAATCGACTCATTGCAAACCAACACAATAATCATATTGGAATCGTTTGCCTTCGTATTTTAAACGTTATTTAATAGTAGGTATGTTCATTGATATGTTTATTTTATTGTTGTTTTTTAAAGTTGCTAACGTCTTCATGAAAGATGATCGTGGGCCCAGAGAGTGTTTTCATCTGTGGCAGAAGGATGCGATTTCGGGAAAAAAAAAATTTTTACAGTATATTTCTAAAAATTATTCGCATCGATTCTGCACCTTTTCCTACTGTTCAACTGATGCATGCGCATCGTTTGCCTCACCCTTGTACCGAATCTGGTAACTTCGCACCCTAGCGCTGATTTAAGATCCAAAATGTAAGAGGCCAAGCAAACACATTGACACTGACGATTTAAGCTGTTACATACAAGGGCCGGTACCAGCTCAATATCCCCGAACATCTAACACGTTATGAAAACAATATTGTGAAAAGTGACGTCAGGTCAGGACTGCGTTAGGCTGATGCAATAAGACATAGTGCTATAAAGGAAAACTCCACATAAGGAATAGACAACCGTCCCGACCGTGGTAACAGTAACAATTATACATTAAGTTGTATTCACCTAGGGCTATGGTTATAACGATTAACATTTATGATTTCCACTCAAAAAAAATGTATAACATTTATTTTTTTTTTAAAATGAAATTGCTGTCAAAATATTTTCAAACAACTGATACATGTGGATAAAAAAATGTAAAACATAATTTTATTTTAGCCCGTCTTTTAACGAAACTAAAGTTTGATCACTGTTTAATTTGTATTCCAAACAAAGTCGCTGTGGCTGTCAATGTCAAAGAGGAAGAATCATCCAGTTACATTATTCCTATCATTATTGCTATACTTCTCATAGCGCTCATTGCGGCTCTCTTTATCTTTTGCAGGTAATCAATCAAAATGTATTATAGTTGTATTTAAAAAAATTACCTTAGTTATAATGATTGTTGAGATTTTAGATTGATTGATTGACTGATTAGATAGATAGATAGATAGATAGATAGATAGATAGATAGATAGATAGATAGATAGATAGATAGATAGATAGATAGATAGATAGATAGATAGATAGATAGATAGATAGATAGATAGATAGATAGATAGATAGATAGATAGATAG
>CAXITT010000163.1:13905-37018 GCA_964033795.1 Lymnaea stagnalis | reverse complement strand
TTATCAACCACCACCCATTTCCCCCATTTCCCCCCCCCCTTCTTTTCCAGTTCTCCACTGCAGGTCGCCCAGAAAAGAAATGATAATCCGTTTCTGGTGCTTGGTGAACGGTGGCGCGATGTTGTCTTTCCCACGTTTGCGCCTATGAAAATAGCTACGTCTCGGTCTGTGCTCGCTACTCGCGTGTGTCAAAAGGCTTCTGTAGTTTTTTGGGGCTAGGTCTCCGTCAACGCTTGCACTTTTTTTTTTCGGATCGCGTTCACTTTGCGAAACCTCACTTAAGCGGGCGTTTAATCATGTCTTACCACACAGTGCGCCGTGGGCATTTCTGGCCGGCACCCTGGGGGCCTGGTCATTGGATAGAATGCCCAAGTGATCCTACCTAGCAATGCGTAGCACGAGGACTTAAAAAAAAAAAAAAAGCCAGACCTTCTCTCTAAGCGATTTTTGTGTTTTATTAAAAAAAACTTTTTTTTTTGTGTTGCTTATATTGTTACAAAAGGGTTACTATAGCAACACAAAAGCATTTTTTTTTAAACATTACATTAAAATAAGTTGTGTTTATTTTAAAACAGTCAGTACCTGAAGCAGAAACCGATCCAGAGTCCGCCGGACTGGACCCAGATAACGTTGAGAAAAATGTCGATCCACTCATTTATGCCTGTAAGTCAACATTCAATAACTTCCGCCCAAGCCGTCTATGACGACGAAGGGGGCTAATCTGTCGGGAGTAAATGAAGTCCAAGTTGATGTATCATCTGGTATGGTTTATATGTATATTTTTCTCTCAACCCAAATATGTGGACTGGACTGTGAAATAAGTAACGCCCTGTTAATTAACATTCACTTTATGGTCCACTGAAATAACATTCTAATTTTTTTTTTAATGCGTCATCTTTATTGGCTAGAATGTAATGACTTAATGAAATTTTTTTTAATGCATTTTTAATTTTTCTCCAATTTTACCTATACACAGTAAGTCCATCGATTGAACCTAAGTAAAATTAGCCATCGAAATTAGCTCTACTCTCTTAGCGTTTTCTGTCGTTTTTTTTTTTGTTTTTTTTGTCGTTTTTGTTTTTTTTTGTTTTTTTTTTGGGGGGGGGGGGTGGTTTGGTAAAAAATCTCTGAGACGATATTTCTTTTAATAATCTTTCGCGTCAGAATTCAATACGCAGCCCATTATTTTATGAAAGGCCAATATTTCAATTCTTAAACATTTATCGCATTTAAATTTACTTAAATACGAGATACGTGTATTGACATATTTCAAATGAGTCAGCATGTGCGACAATTTTATGAGCTATACCGCTTGAATGACGTTAGCAGCTACACTTGACCACCCCCCCTCCCCCGCCCAACACACACACACACGCCTACAAAACATTTACAATAAGATGATAAGGCGAATTGGTGCTGTCAGTAAAATGTGGTGCATGGGTTTAGCTGGCCGGTGGCACTTCACAAGATTCCGACATGAGTTGTTTTGGGGTTTTTTTTTTGTTGTTTTTTTAAACCAATGTTCCTTATCTTGTCTTCAACAAATAAACATGTCGATCAGATCCATGGGTATTCAGGAAAGCAGGTCGGGTTAACACATTTTTTTTTTCTCAATAATCTTGTAAAATAAAACAAAGTAAGAGAGAAACCGCGCGGTTGTTGCACTCCTGACATCTTTTGGAGGCGTCTTCCTGGCAACCATTTTCGAGCTGGCGCCGTTGCCACTAAAAGTGTTGACCTTAATTTTCAGACGACCACAACAGGGTCGTTTTGCTCCCTCCTGAAGATGACGATGAAAGCGATGATTATATCAACGCTTCATTTATAAAGGTATTTAAACATTATTTTTGAATATATATATATTTTTTTTTAAATCTTTGTATTTGATGCAATTTATTTTTCTACTCAAAATGTAAAAGAAAGCAATACTGAAGGTGCATTGCTAAGCTCAGACGTGTGTAAACCGTATAACTTCGCCTATGCTAATTTCATAGTGGGTAAAATCGAATGAGGCCCACAACTGTCTTGATGTAACAGATAGGGTGAAGGCAGCCATCGCTGTGTGATTCTTCTAGATCATAAATTATGATGTGTGTGTGAGAAGGAGAGCGGGTCAAACTAATCAATAAAAGAAGTGAAAGTGTCTGTACATACGAATCCTCTGATGTAGGTGATATGTGAATGCAGTTTCTTTGAGGTGCTTCGCAGTGTTATGCGGAAATTCCATTTGATGTAGATGTGGCAGTGGATCGTTGAATAATGCGTGGGTTTAGCTAACGGTGATCTCTGTGGACTAGAATCTAGATCAACGAGTTATTTATTTTTTTAAACATTGTTTGAACCTGAAGAAGACATAATGTGCAATAAATACAATTAATTATTTTTCTTTGCCACTTGGGTAGAGGCTGAGTTTTTATTTTCAATTCAGTTATATTTAATAAAAAAAAAAAAAAAAAAAAAAAAAAAACAACAACAAATAACTAAGAAATGTAGTAAGAGGCACCAGGTAAAAAAAAATAAATCTTTTAGTAAATATAAACTATACCATTTAAACTTTATACCTGTGTGTAAGAGCAACAATATCAGTGTTAGTTTAGAAAACATTTAATAAAAAGCAATATACAAGAAGATATGTGGATGTTTGGTGCCGCCCCCCCCTCTCACACCCCACACTATTTACATTTTAACGCTATGGCAGCGCACAAAATAAATGCATGAGTCCATCTCTTGGACACTAAGGGGAAAGTAAAAATAGGCACTACCATTTTAGTCGTACACTTCTATTAATTGTATACTCATAAACTGACTACTCCTTCCCCCCTCCACCCCCCCCCCCCCCCGGGGGGGGGGGGGGGCAGGGTTACGCAAAGGAGAAACAATTCATTGCTTGCCAGGGTAAGAAAATCTAACTTGACAGCCGACACGTTCGGTTTTTGTTTGTTTTTTGTTCTTTTGTTATTTTTTTGTTCGCTATAAAATACAGAGCCCATGATGCTCTGACTGATATATAAAGATATACAATTTATCGCATAGGACGTAGATATTTGTAAGTATTTAAGTTAATTTGTTTGTTTCTTCTTCGATGGAATCTGTGGCATCGCAATGTGTTAACTCATAAAAAACCGTGTGACAGGACCTACCGAGGCAACGATAAATGACTTTGTCCGAATGTTATGGGAACAAGAAGCCGATGTGATAGTGGTGCTGGCAAATCGGGTTGAAAATAACGTGGTGGGTCAATTTGATTTTTCTACAGTTAAATATAAAACTTACCATCACACATTGTGGTTTTTAAAAAAAAAAAAAAATTCTATTATACCTGCTGATTTTGTTTTATTTCGTGACACGAGTTTTCCCTTGTGAGGACTCACTTTTTTTTTTAGATATCGATCATATGTCATATTTCAAGCATTGGTACGTTGTAAAAACTATATCTCATACCAAAAACAACTGAATGATAAAGAAATACCGGGATATTGAGAGTAACTAGTAGGAGATGATTGGATTGATTCTATATTGTGAAATTTTTTCATCACGAAAATGATATCCTGCACTAACATAGTAGCTAGAGTTAGGAAGAAAAATAAATTTTCAATACACATTTTCAAAAACATGCTTTTGTCCGTTATCTTAAACATCACACTAATAGAACATACATTATTAAAATTCCTGTAATCTTCTGTATAGCACACATATTTTTATTTCGGAAAACCCATTTCAATTTATAACATGGTCTTGCCCCTCATGCAAGAATAATTCCAAACACTTCAAGTTTTGAGCTGTTCCCTATTTCTTGTTCTTGCTTGTTTTGTCGTGTCACCCGTAGATGGCTTTTCAGCTGAAACGATCTCCTTCTATTGTCCTATATTTTCACTTCAAGTTTCCACATACCTTGTTCCCCACAACTTGTTCCACATTCCTTGTTCCACACACCTTGTTCCACACACCTTGTTCCACATACTTAGTTCCACATACCTTGTTCCACTAACCTTGTTACACATACCTTGTTTCACATACCTTGTTCCACACACCTTGTTCCACACACCTTGTTCCACACACCTTGTTCCACACACCTTGTTTCCACACACCTTGTTCCACACACATTGTTCCACACACCTTGTTCCACACACCTTGTTTTTTTAGCCGTGCTTTTAAAAGTACTGGTTAAAAGTTCAGCAAACAAAATGTTTAAAAAGGTAGACGAAAATCGTATAAACCCAATGAACAAATTTTTTAAAAAGAAATTCCTGCCATTAATCGTATGTAACTTTATAACTCTTCAACCCTAAGTGATCATGTGAAAAAGTGTTGAGCAGCAACCATTTCTCATTGGTCTCTGTAATATTCTGTTGTTTTTTTTTTAATTTTTTTTTTTATTTTTTATTTACTGACTAGAAGCTACCTGCCAAACAGTGGCAGCTGGGTGGCGGAAATGCCCGTCTGCTAAACCTACTTGACAAAACATAATTTTTTTGTTCGCGATTTGCAAGAATCCAAAATGGGGCTAATTCTTGGAACTTGTATTGTGTGCGCCTATTGAGCAGAGAAGTTACCGCAAAACGTAGATACATACCTAGAGAATTATTATTTGTAATTTTCAACTGTTATCCATTTAAGTTCATTGTATAAAATTTGTTAAATTTAAACCGTAAGTGAACAAAATTTAAAAAGAAAAAAAAAAAAAAAGAACTTGAATATTTTTACTGGAATGCATGTGTCATTTCATTTCGAACTAGGTGACGTCAGAAGATTACTGGTCAAAAGACCAAATGTTTGATGATAATTATTATTTGTAATTTTCAACTGTTATCCATTTAAGTTCATTGTAAAAAATTTGTTAAATTTAAACCGTAAGTAAAAAAAATTTAAAAAGAAAAAAAAAAAAAAAGAACTTGAATATTTTTACTGGAATGCATGTGTCATTTCATTTCGAACTAGGTGACGTCAGAAGATTACTGGTCAAAAGACCAAATGTTTGATGACATACAAGTCAATTTAATGTACGAAGATGAATATGCTGAATTCTCAATAAGGCAGTTGGAACTTTCAAAGGTATTTATGTTTATAAATATTGTTTTGCCTTCAACCACAAATACAGTGGTACCTCGAGATACGAATTTAATTCGTTCCATAACTTTGCTCCTAAGTTATTTTGCTCGTATCTCAAAGCAATTTTCAGCATTGAAATTAATTTAATTGCAATTAATCCATTCTTGCCCCCAAAATTTCACCCCTGTTGTTTTTGTTACGTCCTTTTTTTTAATAAGAAAAATGTATTTATAAATGACAAATATTGTATAAAAACACAATAAAAGAGAATATAAAGAAATAAACTGGTTTTATAAAGTTCCCTACGTTAAGGTACCAATGTCCATCAAGCTGCTTCTCCGTCATCCACACCATCAGAGGTTTCTTCATCTTTTCATGGTGAGAGGTCCGGAGCCTAGAAATTATTGTAACGCCTTTAGCTGGCTTTATACCCTTTATCGGCTCCATCTGATTAAGCACAGTGCATATCGACTTGAAGTACTACGACTCCTGATTTAAGTGCAGTACACAGCGTTGAAGTACTACGCCCGTACTGCCTCGCCAAGTCAGTCACTAGCACACCTCGCTGATGTGTTTCTATGATTTGACGCTTTAATTCAATGGACATCATCTTCTTCTGAGAGCTGACCTTTCCACTCACTTTCTTCGGACCCGTGATTATAAAAAAAAAATGTGATGAAGTGCTGTAAATGCACAAAATCACAATTCGCCAGCACAACTTATCAAAGATGCTTCGACAGCGAAGCTAACAAGCACACTGACAACGTGAAACGCACGAGGCATGACTGGTGTGTTCCTGTGCAGCCGCCCGAGCCGCTTATCCAGTTTCTCGGATCTCAAATTTTTCTCGCATGTTAAAGCAAAACATCGCTCGTTCGATGGCTCGTATCTCAAAAATCTAGTACGTTAGGGCATTCGTATTTCGAGGTACCACCGTAGTTGTATTTAACTAGCGAATGAATGCAATTTTGAAAGCAGTTGTCTTCAAGTAGTTTAAAGTGTCATCGAATAAACTAAGCTTCCTCAGTCTCCATATGGATGTCAACATTGTATGTATCAATCTTGAACTCTCTTCTTGCCTCCTCTAACTAAAATTAATGTGCATTTCCTATTTTCCAATGGTCATTTACTCAAATTGAACGCGTTCTCCACTCTGGGATTTCTTTAATAACTTTTTGAATACCTTGCGTTGATTTTAAAAGCCTAAGGTACTTCCATTTTCAGATAAATTACGCGTTTTTTTTCCTGTGCAGTTTGCGGAGAGCAATCCTAGAATTTGTAACTCGGACTTTATTGGACTAGAGCGTCTTGTTAACCCAAATGTTAGGGGGTTATTTGAACACTAACTTAGTCTTTAAAATAAAGTGTTTTTTATTTATTGAATTTAAAAAGTTTGTTGTTTTTTTTGCTAACTCCCGGCAGTTTGTATAGTTAATGCCAGTTAACATACATAATGTTGAGAATTTCAATTACATTTGTGTCCTTGGAATTTTGAAAGGAAAAAAAATATATATACATAACAGGACGATGATGAACCGAAGCCAGTCACACAATACCAGTATACATCGTGGCCTCAAACAGGTGTACCGGCACTTCCCTGGTCATTTGTTGATTTTGAGCGGACGGTAGCATCTCACGCCACGACGAGACCTATTATCGTACATTGCAGGTAGGGTGAGGGCTTCAATTTATTTTTATTTTTGAAGTATTGATTCAACACGTTGAAGCTGTTTCGACTGATCTGGACACCATCCAGACCCTAAATTACGAAATGTATTTATGTTCGCCTCACATTTAAGTCCTGTTAAAAAATCATCCTCATGTACCAAGAGCGGTGTGACACAGCATTTTGAAAACCTTTCAGTGTAGCTAAGATTTTTGTCCTAAAAAATAAATGTCATTTCAAAAGTAATTTTTAAAACAACTGAATGTCAACACAGCTTGAATTGACCCATAAAACGTATGTTAATTAAGCAACTTTAATTCGGGGAGCAAACCTCAAGTTGGTGGTCTGGTGTTCAAGTCCAGCCAAAGGCCAGTCAAGCAAAAACATCACCCGTGTGGATGAGACTCGTTAACCTTGGTCGGAAACTTATCTAAGAGAAGGAAACTCTGAATTCAAACCCGGAGTTGGAGTCCCGTAAGGCGCATACAATGACAATTCCTGCAACCGAACCCATCCCTGGTCGTCTTGACGTAGAGTCTTGCCACTGGATATGGTGGGCTCGGACAAGAGAGTGAGGTAGACGCCGCGCAACTCTTCTTCACTTTAAACAAAGTCACCCGCGCAAGTCATCAGTCACCAGACGACTCGATGGTCCTCGTCGATCCTCGACGGACGAACAAAGAAAAAAAAAATTAATTCGGGGATGATTTTCATTCCGTCATGTTCGCAGGTACTGTTCAGGTCGTCAACGTAGCTCTTGAAATCTAATATCAATTGGTAATTGGTAACAACAACTATCCGAGAAATATACATTCATTTCTTTTCTTTTACACAATTAAGAACTGGTGCTGATCGGACTGGAGTATTTATTGCCCTACACAATGTCTTAGAAGACGCCGAGGCGACAGGAGAAGTGGATTTTTTCCAAACATTGGTCACGTTAAGAACCGAAAGATTGTCTATGATTGGGACAACGGTAAGAAGCTTTTAAAAAAATTATAATACATTTTCAACCTTTTTTTTTAACGGAATTTATGACTATTTTGAAACATTTGATTAATTTATTATATTATGAATGTAGTTATAATTTACTTTGTTAATAATTTAATTTTTTTTTTAAATATGCTTATTCTTAAGTACTTGCATTGAGATGAAAAGTTTTTTTTAAAATCATAATTAAAATTTCTCGAAATGGAAATAATTATATTTTAATTACAAAAATATCTTTCCCAATAGGAGCAGTATTGGTTTTTGCACAGAGCCGTACAAGTGGGAGTGATGTGTTTAGGGAACACCCTCACCGCCACGAACATTGGCGAGAGAATAAAAAGCTTGGACGACAAACGACTGCAAGAGGAATATAAAGTACCTTAACGTGAAATGTGTAAAGTCATTGTGTCATAGCAGTGTAGTACGTGCTGAAATGTGTACGGTCATTGTGTCATGGCAGTGTAGTGCGTGCTGAAATGTGTACCGTCATTGTGTCATGGCAGTGTAGTGCGTGCTGAAATGTGTACGGTCATTGTGTCATGGCAGTGTAGTGCGTGCTGAAATGTGTACGGTCATTGTGTCATAGCAGTGTAGTACGTGCTGAAATGTGTAAAGTCATTGTGTCATGGCAGTGTAGTACGTGCTGAAATGTGTACGGTCATTGTGTCATGGCAGTGTAGTACGTGCTGAAATGTGTACGGTCATTGTGTCATGACAGTGTAGTACGTGCTGAAATGTGTACCGTCATTGTGTCATGGCAGTGTAGTACGTGCTGAAATGTGTACGGTCATTGTGTCATGGCAGTGTAGTACGTGCTGAAATGTGTACGGTCATTGTGTCATGGCAGTGTAGTACGTGCTGAAATGTGTACGATCATTGTGTCATGGCAGTGTAGTACGTGCTGAAATGTGTACGGTCATTGTGTCATGGCAGTGTGGTACGTGCTGAAATGTGTAAAGTAATTGTGTCATGGCAGTGTAGTATTTGCTGAAATCTGTACGGTCATTGTATCATTGCAGTTTAGTACGTGCTGAAATGTGTACGGTCATTGTGTCATTGCAGTGTAGTACGTGCTGAAATGTGTACGGTCATTGTGTCATTGCAGTTTAGTACGTGCTGAAATGTGTACAGTCATTGTGCCATGGCAGTGTAGTAAGCGGTGAAATGTGTACACGGTCATTGTATCAGTTGTGCGTATTGTGTACATTTGTGGGTATAGTGCACGTTTTTGGGTATAGTTCACAGTTGTGGGTATAGTGCACATTTGCAGGTATAGTGCACAATTTTAGTTATAGTACACATTTGTGAGTATAGTGCATATTTGTGGATATAGTGCAATTTGTGGGTATAGTGTACATTGAATCCATTTTACTTTTTAACGACATAAAAATCTCGCCTTTATTTAAGTATGATTATTTTCTGTGTTGTCTCGCTTTGGACCGACAATACAATTTTGTCTGTGCGACTGTACCCAAAAGTGGGCAGAAAATGGCCCTGAGACTTGATGACATTTTTTTTATCTCAAATAGGGAATAAAATTTTTTTTAAAATTTAGCATGACTCATTTAAAAAAAAAAAACTATTTACAATAAAAAAAAAAAACAGGAATTGATTAAAATGCTTTCATGTAACAGGCCGTGTGTATATTGGCTGATATCTTCAGAAATAAACTTTTTTTTATTCCAAAAAGGAAAAAAAAATTTTTTTAAAAATAAGAAAAAACAATTTAAAAAAAAAAAACTATTTACAATAAAAAAAAAAAAACAGGAATTGATTAAAATGCTTTCATGTAACAGGCCGTGTGTATATTGGCTGATATCTTCAGAAATAAACAAGGTAAGGAATGGTTCGAGTGATGCGCACTTTGCTCAACATTTATTATTTCGAAAACCTCATTTGACACTCACAAAACAAACAAACAAAAATTATTCAGGAAAACCTTCAATTCAAATGCCGCTATTTTCCGTTAAATTCTGTCAGAATGGTCGTACTCATTGAAACTCCAGACATGAGAAAAATATCGACAAAGCTTTATGGTGAAAAGTTTAGATCATCATAGTAATGTTATTTGTCTCGCAACGTCTCTATCGATCTCATATTGAGCTCAGGTGGACAACGATATTTCATGAAAACCGCTCATTACATCGCATCGCGCACACTCCACTATTTTTTTATACAGAAATGCGATGCATACGTTATATTGCACAAAATGGGAAGGCAAAGTATGCGAGTTTCGGTGCGTTCATTAATATTATGACCTGAGGGAGAAAATATTTTCAGAACCCTACCCCCTTTTTTTTAAGGAGCGTAAAGAATGTGTGATTATTTCTGTTATCTGAAGTAAAAAAAATTATTATTTATTTTATATATTATTTTACATACGTCGATTTTGCTGTTTGACTTATTCATTAAAAATAATTAATAAATACGCGTTTCATAATTACCCCCCCCCCCTTTTTAAGCATACATTTCATGGGCGTAAGAATTGAGAAAAAAAGGGAAAAGGGTGTGG
This sequence comes from Lymnaea stagnalis, assembly GCA_964033795.1. Taxonomy (NCBI): domain Eukaryota; kingdom Metazoa; phylum Mollusca; class Gastropoda; family Lymnaeidae; genus Lymnaea; species Lymnaea stagnalis. The sequence continues at coordinate 26,801 of CAXITT010000163.1, read as the reverse complement.
GGGGGGGGGGTGAATTCAATGAATTTAAAAAAAAAACGCATTTCTTTGAAAAGGTGCATCAAAATCGAGGCGAGAGAATCCACTCGTAGTTATTAGTACATAGTACAATTTCAACAAAATTTATTTAAATATTTATATATACAATGTTTTGTTATGCAGTTACTGGGACTCAAGTAAAACTTGAACACAATATCGATGCTGTTCTATTACAGGTTAGATTTTTTCTTCTTTTTTCTACAGAGCTGTTAGGAATGATAGTCTAATTTTAGTCAGCTCTCAAGAAGTGTTTTGTTTTGTTGTTTTTCTTCAATGAGCTGTGCGTAAACAATATGTAACGTTTACAAAGCTAATCAATTTTTTTTTTAAATGTAAAGACACAAAGTTTTTAAATACGTGTAGTATCCCAAGCGTCAAACGGTGAGTCAGCTGAATTGCGTTGTCTAACATACAACAAAATATGAATAGTCACACCGAGATAGCTATAAAAAGCAATGCTTTCTTTTAATAATTTACAAGGACGAAAGAATGTGGACAACCAAAAAAAAAAATTAAGTCCCTTAAAAAAATTGTTTATAATTGTGTTGTTTTTTTTTTTTGTGTTTGTTTGTTGTTGTTTTCACTTAGGGTTTTGCAAAAGGCAACAAGGTAATCCTTACACCGCTTCCCGAGCCTGACGACGTGTTCGCATTCTGGTCCATGGTTGACAAATACAAGGTTGTGGCCATTGTTTGCCTGGATCTCAGTGACACGGAAGAAGATGAGGTAAGCTATTGCTATTTGATGTATCGGCGTTCCAAATTATTTAGTCTGTTTCACCATGACTCGTGCATAGAGCAGTGCGGAGCCAAAAATTAATAAAAATCCAGGTATATTTGTTTTTTGTTTTTTTTAACTGATACCAAATAGTGAATCAAAACATAAACACTTTAAAGACAATGTAACAATATTTTGTGCTTAATAATCTTTATAAACTGAACAATTTAAAGATTTAAAAAAAGAAAAAAATTATATAAAATTTTGTAACCTCCATTTGAGATTCTGGATGACTTCAGGATCAAATGTGTTTTCAGGAAAACAGTTGTTTTTTGTTTTTTTAATTGTTTTCAAATGGAGTATCATGCTTTGTTATATCTTACGATTCATAATTATGCCGATGATATATGTTAATTTACAGCAAGAAGAAAAAGAAAGAAAAAAAAGGACTTATGAGTAATGAATGTCTTTATCTTATTCGAATGAGCAGATAGAATTCAACTATCTGCCTCCGAATGAAAACGAACACTTGATCTGTGAATCATTCACCATAGCAACGAATGAATTCAGCCAAACAAAAAGATGGAAAGAACACAAATTAGTTGCTAATTTGAAAGATGTAAGGTTTTGTTGTTTTTTTAGACCGTCTAATCTTATTTTAGATGAAGAAAAAATTGAATGAATCTTTTGAACGCTCTTACGATGCTTAACTTATAAGAATATCATCATCATCATCATTATCATCATCATCATCATCATCATCATCATCATCATCATCATCATCATCATCATCATCATCATCATCATGTCCCTGAGTCCTTGGACCGTTGGGGCGCCACAGAGGACATGTGAACTATCCTCCTCCATACGTCTCTGTCTTCTGCACTACGCACAGCATCGCCCAGTGTTAGTCCTGCCCACTCTATGATGTTATCCTCCCATCTTTTTCTTTGTCGTCCTCTTCTTCTCCTTCCTCTTGTTGTGCCCTGCAATATTTCTTTGGCAAGCCCTTGTTTCCTTTTTACGTGGCCGTACCATTGTAGTTTGCGTTTTTTCACAGTCACCAGTAGGTCATCGCACTCCCCTATTGCCTGGCGAACCCTTTCTTTCACTGTATCATTGGATATATGGTCCCTATTGCAGATGCCAAAAGTGCTTCTGAAGCATCTCATCTCCATCGCCTTCATTTTCCTTTAAAGATCTGCTGTTAATGTCCATGATTCGCAGGCATACAGGAAAATGGAGAGGACTAATGAGCGCATCAGCCTGATTTTAGTGCTGGGGGCTATATTTTTGTCCTTCCATATTTTCTTGAGCCTCTTTACAATATATAAGAATATATATGTATATATATACAATTTAAGATTTCTATTTTTTTCTTCATTTTCTTGTGCAATTTAAAACAGCAATAAGTCTGGGTTACGTCCACTTAATAATTTATTTTTCAGAATGAGTATCACAAACTAACCAGTTTGGTTGCTAATTTTGAAGACTTTGATGATTCTATAGACTGTTTGGCATTCATGCAGCGAGCCAGCGAGATCAAGGTATCGTCCGGAGAAGCGATAATATTTACGTGCAGGTCAGCTGGGCGTCAACTTAAGAGTGTTATGTTTTTAAAGGGAATTCTTTCTACGCTTAGCTAAGCATTTTTTTTGTGTTGTTGTTGGCATCCGTCCGTCTCATGTGACGATGGTGTGGGCTTCGGAGGCCGAAATCTACAAGGCCTGGGATTATTTCTTCAAGGATTATAAGCTGATTCCCAACAGCAAATCGCCTCTCTCCACGCCGCTGGATAACCCAAAGGAACATCATTGGATGATACAGCTTGGCACCAGTGACGTCGCAGGAGTTGTCGGAATGTTCCATTGTACCAATGTTGTCCATCTCCGGGTTTGATTTCAGAGTTTCCTTCTCAGTTGCCATCCAAGGTTAACGAGTCCCATCTACCCTGGACGCTGGTGATCTTTTTGCTTGACTGCTTTGGCTGGAATTGATCTACAAACCACCAACTTGAGATTTGCTCAGTTTAGACCACTCAGATACCCAGTATTAGCGCAGTTATAATTTACCGTTAATTACCAAAAGCTAATAGGGTGAATATATCATGGTTAAGAAAGCGAAACTCTTGGTATGGGATTTGATAATACAACGAAAAATAATTCATGCCAATATCATTTTTTGGGGTCATTTCTGATTTGTAGAAATGGTTTACACCGGCGGTTCTCAAAGTGGGCGATACCAAACCCCCCTCCGAGCCCAGGTGGTGGAGGGATGGACGGACAGGGAGGGGGTAAAATACGCAGTATGAGTATAGGAAGAACTTGAACTACCTGAAGGGGCTGCTGTGATTATATTGTATGAAAAACAAAATTATATTCGAAATAAAGATGAATTGTTATTTTGAATTTCAACACTATAAAAGAATCTTGGATAAACGCCAGTGAGACTCGGTGTGTTCTTCGGTACACGCCAAGAAGAACATTAGATCGTTCAAACAGTACACGCGTTTGTGAACAACAAGACATGTTTACAGGAAAAAAAAATAAGCAAATAATTTTTGTGTATTCTGTATGCATTGTGGACTCCGTCAGTTAGGAGCGGCAGAATCAAGCGCTGTCTGACGGCATCATAATTTCTAAGTTCTAAACTTCACACGTACAATGAAAGAGATCCCCCATCTGTGTAAGTTATTTTTTGGGCTGCGGCATGGAGCTGGCAATGTAATAAAAATATCTTGTCATTGGCAACGAGTCTTTTGAGCAAAGTTTCAGCTCGATAGCTTGAAAAAGAGTGGGTCAATTAGCCGTACGAAGATTTTTGCCATCCAGTAACAGCTAGCCCCCTCCCCCCCCCACCTCCCCACGAACAAAAGCATTAACTTGAAATACTCTAAATATCGGGGTTTTTTTCTGATACCGTCGTATATTTGATATCAATAAAGCAAGTTTGTCTTCCGTGAACAGAGACGGTGCAGTGAGGAGTGGAATGGCCTGCGTGCTGTCTTACTTGATAGAAAAATTGGAAAACTGTGTGTGCCTAACTGTTCCTCTCGTCGTGTGTTCTGTGAAGTCCGCGAGGCCTGGTGCTTTTCCAACAGTGGTGAGTGGAAGATTTAAGTAACGACTTTAAGAACTCAAACACGGTAGGTGAAAAGATTTTTTGTACAACGTCGTATTCGATCGGATTGTTTCACAAAAAAAAAAAAAAATACAATGTTTGGCACGCTGATTATTCTTAGGCGTTTAATATATTACTTTTAATGTGGAGATTTAAAGATAAAGATAATGTAATTAAGTAATGTAACATTGAAAGTGAATGGAGTTTGAGGCGAGAAGGCTTTCTAAACTGTAGATGCGTTAGACAGCAGTGCGGTCGTATTATCGTCATCATCCAGTAACATTTCTGGTGTTACGCCTGTTACTAACGTTGAGAGAAAGAACCTTTAGAGCAGCGACTCTTTTAAATACGTATCTGGGTCCCCCGACAAAAAGGCATTTGATACTCTGTTACTGTCACTATACCAATAGCAGTGCCGTCCAATGCTCCCGCTAAGGTTTGTTGGTTCGTGTGCAAAATCATATAGTTGTGTGCAAAGTTTTACAGTAACAATTTTTTTTTGAGTGCAAAGTTTTACAGCCCACAAACACAAATGCACACTTACATGGAAATTTGCTGCGCGGATACTCAAAACTGCTGCGCGGCCGCGCAGCCACGCAGCTTAAAGGGAACATTGGTGCCATCTGAACTTTTCAGCATTGGGTCCCTGAGCTGAAGCTGAGATTCCCCCCCCCCCCCCCCCCCCCCCCTATTCTTCTCTAATCTATTACAGACATGTTAGGAGAAAACAAATTGGGATCCAGGTTGGCCAATGCATTAATACCAGAGTTTCTTTCAATTTCAATGGGTTGCGGAGTGGTTATGGGTTCTGTTGTGGGGTCAGGGCGCATATCAGCACATAAGTTAAGCATAATTTCGCCTTGGGCCATCTTTGACTTTGTCGCTTCCGTCATACATAATCTTGAATTCATTCCGGTTGCGGTGATCCCTAGAGCCTATGCATGAGGCCCGAGCTAAGATTTCTCAAACTAAAGTGAAACCATAATATTTTGTAACTTCAAGAAATTAATTCAAAATACTAACATCTAGCATTTTTAGATATAAGGTGCCAGTGCCGTGCTTTGATCGTGTTGGAAATAGAAATTGAGAGCTAAGCCTATTTCAGCTGGTCATTTTTTAAAAATATAAACTGTGTGGACATGACATATTAGTGTGACGACGATAAGGCATCTTTACACAGCGTATCATATATTCTATAATACATGGTAGATCTTAGGGAAGCTTGAAAGTAGCAGAAACGTCCAACAAATTCAGTTAATTGAAAAGTTTATTTGGAGTTGTAAACTACTGTAAGCGTAGCTATCGCATGGGTCATGCAAACTCTGCAGCTGCAATGGAGGGTTGGGGTGGGGGGGGGCGCTCGGATATTTAAGCGCCCCAAGTTATGATGCGGACAAAACTTAAACTATTACCTTTGAATGAGAAAGTCGCTATAACCTTTTTTGTCATATAAATTACTGATTGTTTCGGCAATGTGTCGGCCTTTTTAAAATCATCAAGTTTCTCCCCTTTGCTTTGCATTGATACTAACGTCACCAAGTAAATGTGCTGTACCACTCCTTACCCGCCCCTCCCTTGATTTGGAAAAGTTTTTTTTTTACTTTCGAATACGCTCTATTAGTTCTAAAGAATGAGATCAGAAGACGCAATTTTTGTAATTTCTTGTCTGGATGGTTCTGATTGAATCCCTGTATACAGGCCGGCAGCTTTCCTAGCCTGGGGAGAGATGCTTGCTATACTTCCTAACATATTATTATACGAGACGTTTTACAAATGCAATATTTTACTCTTAGTGCGTGTGTTTGTGTGTGTGTAAATTAATATTATCATTTTCGATTAGTGTACCTCGTTACTTATTGTGCCGTACGTTGGCAGTGATTTCTATTTTTATCTAAATTTTTTTGAAAGTTGTATTTTGATAGAAATGTAATAGTATTAATAAATTTAATATTGTTAGGACCACTAGCTTTTGGTGTCGTTTTTCTGGGTATACTGGTTTCCGGTCCTTTGTTGCTTAAATTCCTTTAGATCACATTTTTAAAACGACATCGGCGACGCATAGTACTCGTTCATGAACATATGTCGACCAGCGTAAAACTCATTGACTGACGTGAACACATTTCAAGCTCCCCCCCCCCCTTTTTGCCCATACATGCCTGGATTTCCTTTTTTTTCTTTTTTCTTTTTAATTTGCAATTTTTCTCGAATAAATTTATTGAAAATCGAATAAAACTGGCTGGTCTTGATCCCGCTGTACCTTGAAAGCAAATCAAATTACATATTGCTATATTCATCAACCATAGGGGTGGCTTGATACCCTAGGATAGCGATTTTTCCGACAACCTTGATGAGACCCTGGGCAACTGCTCAGTGTCCCCATGCTTTAAGACGCCACTGACAAAACGCGTCTCGTTTAACTCACTGAAACAATTCGCTGATGACGTGAGAATTAATCATTTGAAAAAAAAAAACAACAACAACTGAAGGAGCACAGTGTAAAAGATCATCAGGTCTAAATTGTATGATTTCTCCTGTCAATTTTGATTGATTAGTGCTAGGGGGAGGGAAAAAAATTAGTTATTCCACTTAATTAGTTATGGAGTTATTATGTTAGTAATAGAAAAAAGTTTCATTTCTGATCTCACAGTATATTTCAAATTTTTTTCCTGGCTTATTGTTTTCCTCATTCGATAAGGTCACAATTATTGATAGTGCATTATGCAAGGTTGGCTATAGTTTCAAAATATTTTTTTTTCGAATCCCTTATTTACTATTTTTGTTTTCCCCACTTTTTACAGGAACAATATAAGGACGTGTATCAAATGTTGGAAACCGCGCTGCTTTATCTGCACAATGTGGAGTAAAATTCAAAGTACGGCTTTCTGGAGAATCCCGTTGAAATTCCCCTACACTTTAGACAGGCATTTTTTTATGACTGTTTTAAATAGCCGCACATTTTGTATGATTATGGCTTCACTTAATGTCTATATTATAATGTATCTTTATTTTTTCCCTCAATGACATTGTTAACCTGACATTGGAGACTTGAGACGAATAATTCTAAAGAGCACCACACCAAGTGGCGCACCAAGAGTAGCAGTCTATGCCATTTCAAATGTCCTTTGGCTAGAGGGGGCAAAAAAAAGATGTTCATCATTGGTTTTTATTTTTGTTTTGTTTTGAGTGGTTTTATCTGATTCCCATCCTGGTGAACGCATACGATGGGACGTCATCAAGGACATTGACGACAATCAGACCAGTAATCATTGTATTTGTTTCCCCCCCCCCCGCCATCTTTACACTATTATGTTTGCCGTGTCATGAAATAAGCTAGTCTAACTTTAATGAGATATAAAATTACGTAAACAGTTTAAAAGATTATCTGATCCCAAATGTAAAAATTTCAAAAATATTCAGTAGCTACAGTCTTAAAATTTGCTTATTTCTTTTCATTTCTGAAGCTAGTTAACACATTTTCATAATATGCCCTCGGAGTTTCGTTTCATGGATGCAGTCCCCGAATCCTTCTTTTTAAAAATAATGTACACAATTTTCTGATAGGTTCCGATGACATCTTATTCATTTGGAAATGTTTGATCAAAAGCTTTTTTAAAAAAAAAGTAAAAATGATTTTAAAAAATGTGTTTATTCCTCTTGTTTGTATTTGAACGTTTATCCACATGTACGCAACCTTTAAACATTAATAAATGGAAGATTTCATGACGAGGTTGTTCGTTGCTGTTTTTGTTTGATCATTCCCATTTTCTGGTACACTTATTTCAAAGTGTTTTGTTTTGAATAGTTTTTTTTTTTTTTAATTATTATTATTTTTAATGTTTTATGAAGAACATATGTTGTAGCACTCTCTCGTTGTCAGGAACAATAGTTAATGAGATTTTTTTTTTTAAATAGTTGAGAACACAAAACAGAACTTCCAAATCATGTGTTAGATTCGGAAGAGTCCGCAGGAGTACCTAGGTGATAAGGGATGTCATTTTTGTCGAGGAACGAAAAGTATAAAAGATAGTCATATTAACAACTTTACTCTTACCTATACGCCAGCGAGACGTCGACAGTGCACAGCAGACATGCTAGTCAACTAGACCGTCCTCTTGGCAACTGGTGACAGGACGAAGTCCCCGATACAGAAATACAACAAGAGGCTGGCTTTAGCAGAATCCTCACGTTCTTGCCAAAAATGACAAGCCGGATGGGCAGGGCATGTGATGAGAATGCCAAAAAGACTTCCTCAACAGCGAATGTTCGGTGAACTCTCCAAAGCCAAACGCTTGGCTGCCTGGCAGATACAAAAACAACCAAACGCTTCAAAGATTGTCTAAGAGGGCCCTAAAATCGGTGGACCTCGACATGGATGCATGGGAAATACTTGCCATAGATCACAGAAGCTGGCGAGTAAGACTCGCTGTTGGAGCACGATCTTCTGAGAGTAACGGCTCTGCTCACGCTCAACGAAACAGCCCAGCAAAGAAAAGCTGAACCACCTCAAATCCTGCTGAGACCCCACCCCCACCCCACACCCCCCACACTTACACACAAACGAGACTGGTGTGTCCTACATCCGGGTAATCTTTCAAGGAACACAAAATACTGTCAAGATACCTGCGTACTCACTGTCAAAAATAGTCTTGGGCATTTTTGCTAAAGGGTTTGGGGTGCGGCGAGGGGGGGGGGCAGAAAACATCATCATAAGGTAGAGAAAAATGTATAAAGTTCCCAGTCATTGATAAAATTAAAGAATAACACTAAAAGGTCAATGGCTTGGACAGAAACTTCACATTTTTTTCAATATTTTTTTTAGAAAGCATTTACTTTACTTATCTTTTAAAATTAAAACATAAAATCAATACTTTTTCGATTATGTGATTATGTTATGTGAAAACAGAATCAGTCATACATAATAAACACATTTTTATTATTGTACATTTTTGAGCTTACGAAACTAAACAAAGTTGAAATTCCCATTAGTCTTAGTGAAAACTATGAATGACTTGGTGAAAGCCATCAAAAGCAGTCTTTCCTTAAACGCTATATCTTTTTTTAAGTCTCAAATAGAAGGATAAGGGCGGACTTAATATCCTTAATGGGATTTCTTGTAATTATGAGCTAAGATTTAATAGTTTTGAGTTATGTCAAGTTTTAATATATGACCATCTATCTATCTATCTAATCTATCTATCTATATATCTATCTATCTATCTATCTATCTATCTATCCATCTATCTATCTATCTATCTATCTATCTATCTATCTATCTATCTATCTATCTATCTATCTATCTATCTATCTATCTATCTATCTATCTATCTATAATAGATAGATAGATAGATAGATAGATAGATAGATACTATCTATCTATCTATCTATCTATCTATCTATCTATCTATATATCTATCTATCTATCTATCTATCTATCTATCTATCTATCTATATATCTATCTATCTATCTATCTATCTATCTATCTATCTATCTATCTATCTATCTATCTATCTATCTATATTTTATCCAGCACACCTCTTCTAGATTTCTCTCTCTATCTTTATACATCGATATTTTTTTAATGTTAAGCGATTAATAGGAGTACTATTTGTGCAGTTAAAACATATATGATTACTACAGATTACATCTAATTGTAAATATATTAACAAATAAATGACATTGTAGAACAGATAGTTTTTTGTTTTTTTTACGCACCATCACATGACATTGTTTTGTGTTTTTTGTTGTTCTCTAAATTAAATTTCAACGCAAACATATATTTTTAAATAACCTTTCTGAATACAGGTTCAGTAAATAAAATGACAATACAATTCAAAATCGGGGTATACAACGATCAACTGTGACAGAAGAGATTGCTTTGCACAATTAAATAGGCTAAGTCTATTACAATTTTGTTTTTCAAATAAAAACAAACGGAGGAAGTATCCGTGAATGATAACAGTGTGACCTTTGACACCGGTACATACCTGACATCATGGATAACGTGGTGGAAACTAACAACAACAAAAACAGTAACTTCAAAGAAAAGAAAAGTTGATCTGTATTGCGGAAAAAAAAAAGCATTATCAGGTCAAAACAGTCCCTTTCATGCCTGAATAAATACAGAGATAAATAGATAATATTGTAAGTTTCTAAAAAACCTATTTGGTTAAAAAGTTTAAAGACCATTTTTTGAAAAGTTAAAAAAAAAAGCAATCATTAAATAACTGATAAAGGACTAGCAACTTAGTGAATACGCATGAATTAAACCAGTTTCGGATTGCTCTTCAAATTGGTGATCTCTACCTTATTTTCATATAGGGGTTAATTGTAGTTAAATTTTGAATGAACGCTTTTGCTTAGGTAGCTCTATCCCTTGGTTTGTTATTTTGTTTTTTTATATATTTTTTTATTTCAGTTAACACGTTAAAATTCTCGTCAAATTTCTTTTTGAACGCACTCTGCTATATAGTAAAACAAATTAATGCGTTCAAAAAGACATTTCAAGCAAAGTTTTAATGTAAAACCTTAAAAAAAAAAAATGATTCGTCCAAATTTCCGTTCTATAAAATTACCTTCGATCAATTTACCGTCGATGAAATTTTTTTCGATCAAATTTCCAGATACGAAAGTGAACAATATAGCCAGAGACGTGCTGGCCCACGACGACGCGACGAGCATTCGTCAAGGGCCTTTTTGGGTAAATCAAAAAGTTATTACAATCTCCGGTGTGCGGGGGGGGGGGGGCTCCGGGCCTTTCTTACTACACCGGTGGCCTTTCTTACTACACCGTTCGTCACGGGTTTCCATGTGCCAGCACGTCCCTGAATATAGCAATTATATAACGTTTCGTATATGTCTAGGACTTAGAGCAAACGTCTCTCCCGGCTAGAAAATGTGCCGCCTATATATTTATGAGAAACATCCAGAAAAGAAATTCTAGAACTTGCGTCACATGATGGCAATCTTTAGAAAAAATGGAAAGTATTAGAACGTAAACAACCTTTTCCCAATCAAAGGAGCAGTGGGTAAAAGGAGTGGAGAGCATATCAAATCAGTGACGTTAATACAAAAAATGGGAGGGGGTGGGGTACAATGGGCGTTGGCTAAAATTAGGACTACACAAATGTCATAAAAGAAATCATTTACATACCGCACGTATCTTATTTATAATGTCTAAAAAAAGACCATATATATCTTAAAATTGAATAGTAATTTTTATCAGAATAAAAATTCGTATTTTAATGAAAAGCATGGGACTTGCTTTTGGCTCAGGAGTTGCTCAAGGTTCCATATTTTTCACTGCTACCCGAGTACAAGAAAGGCTGCCATTGATGGGCTGGGTTTAAGGACCGCTGGATGGCTGGATCTGGGCCGTGGGTCGTAGTTTGAGGACCCCCCCCCCCTTCTTTAAAACCAACTTTTTCTTAAGCTGTATAAAATCAAATCTAAATATCATTTTATTTAGAGTTGTATCTAAAGTCACCAAAAAAACAAGCAAAAAACACTATTATTTGAGGAGCCCACTTGCAAAAGGTACTAAGTCCAACTAAACTCATTTTTCAGGAAAGTGAATTTTGTGTTACAATTTAACTAGCCTTTTGAAGAGTGTTCTACATTTTCCATTTAAGTTAAAGGCAATTAGAGCCTTCTGAAAGTTAAGATGCGAGATTCAAAATATGTATTCAAGGCAATAAATGAAGAAAAGGGCACTAACTCATTTTTTTTCTCAAAAAATGGAGTCTATGTGGTTTAGGCTCCAGTTTGAAACTTCTTATTTACTTCGTTAAGCTTTCGTCACAAATTTTACATAAAATGGAGCCCACTGTTAGCAATATTTGAATGGTAACCGGATGTCTTATTACGCGTAAAGAAAATTTGCCGTAGGTCCATTTTGGCTATATGCCAACTCATTGTTGGATAATTTCGCTCAGGAATACAACAGTTTATTTTTTAAATATTAATTTTTACAATTTATATTCTAATTTTGAATGATGATCATTAATTTATTTTAAATATTTCCTTTTGTGCCACGATAAAATACATGTTGTTGTTTTTTTCAACAAAAGATTATCGACATTTGTTTTATGTTTTCTTTAAAAAAGTAGACAAAATGTGTACCAATCATAACAAAGCTTCCTAAACACAACAATATCACATTGTTGTTTAATGGGAACAACTGCATTAGAAAAGTTTAGCAAATGGTAGAACCAGAGTTTTATAATAATTCATTTAAGATCACTATTTTTCCCAAATTATGTTTTTGTATAGACATTTTTTTACATTTTACTAACGTCAGATATCGTATAATCGACATGTTTTTTTCTGAGCCACCAAAAAAATGAAGATTAGGGCTCAGGACAATCACCCAGTTAGAGTGTTAATGAGATTGTACATGTCATCGTGTTTCTTGTGTCAACTAGACGCATTTGACCTGTAGCAATGCGCATTGAAATTATTCTTATCAGTAATTCCCAAACCATTGTGTTCCACCTAGCCACTGAGAATGTAAACACATACCCCCTCCCCTCACTGATGCTAAAAATCCTAGTTCATTTTGTCGCAAAAATTGATTTGACCAATGCAATTCTTTTACATAGGGATGCATATGAATGAATTCTACAATTTAAAATAGATAGACTGTCTAGCTATATATGGAGATATTGTAACCGGTTAAATGTGCGTGCGAGATACACATTATAAAGAAGAACCCGAGACATTCTTAAAGTGTTCTGTGTTCAAACATTCGGTGTACCTTGGTATTTGTTGATAGACAGTGTTGTAGAGTAGCATCGACAAACATGGACAGAAAATACTGGACGATAAGTTTTCCTGTCATGGTCATGCCTCCACAATTAACCTGATATCCAATGGGTTCAAATTCGTGACCGGGCATATGAAGCTTTGTGAAAATTAGCAACGCCATTAGTGTGTCACCACCATGACATTCATAGTGTTGTTATTGTTGTTGTTGTTTTTTTTTTTTTTTTTTGTTTTTTTTTTTTGGGGGGGTTTTTTTTTTATT